>JAHKKF010508549.1:0-13579 GCA_019740295.1 Labeo calbasu
GTGTGTGTGTGTGAATGTGTTCAGATCTTGTGTAAGATCAATCTTTGTGTCTAATGAAAAATACTGAACAGAATAATACTAAAGCAATAAAAAGTATCCGCCTGCGGCCAAATCAAAACACACAGGCTGTGTTTGCACTAGAGTAGCAGTTTTCAAACTGGGGTCTTTCAAAAAGTAAAAACAATGGAACTTAATAATGGAACTTAACAGAAGCTAAATATTACAAACTAAATGTATTATAAATATTATAGTAATTATTTTTTACTGTATAAATAGGAAATTAAATCAATAGCTGTTAAATGTTAGGATGAAGATCACATTTCGTGGTCTATAACATATAAAAGACTGAAAACCCCTGCACTAGAAAGAGAATATTGTGTTATTAGTTCATAACACATGGTGATCCCTAACAAAAGACACGACAGAACAGGAGGAGAAAGAGCAAGAAAAGAGAAAGTTGCAGTTGCTATGACACCTGTGTTACCATGACAGTATCTACAAAAAAAGCTCATACAAACCACTCCTGCATCTCAGAGTGAGATACACCTCAAATATCATCATATTATTAAGATATAATGGATTAAAAGTGCTTAAATCACTCATTTCCCACACTTAAATACACAATACTGAAGGAATCCCATATTCATATACCAGTGCATTTGCATTGTACTCCAAAAATACTACGGTATAACCATGGAATCATATGGTGCTTGATTGTGTTGATTCTCCATGACAGAATTTCTAAGGGTTTTCTATGGGAGTCACTATTTGAAGGTGTGATTGATCAGCCATGTCTTTGTTCAAGGCAATGATCTCATGGAGTGTATTGATTAACCCAAAATGATGAGCATATGCTGGTCCGTATGATATTGTGACTGATAATAATTAATTATATGGTTCACCTATATTAAATCATGGAGGGGTTTGTGGAAATCAGTCTAAAAAAAAAAAAAGAATAAAAATAAAATCAAACAAAATAAAATAAATAAACAGAAATAAATATAAAATAAAAATATATTTTGATTTAAATAAATGAGTAGAAGAAAAATAAATACATAGATTAAAATGAAAATAATGTATAATTAAAATAATTAAATACTAAATAGAGATTAAATTTAATACAAATAAATAGATTAAAATAAAAATACTATAAAACTGAAATTTTGAATAAAATGCAATTAAATAAAGAAGTAAAATAAAATGTAAAAGTAAAATTGAATTAAAAGTTTGATGAAAATAAAAATGTATATAATTCTATTTAAATAAGTTTGATTAAAATAAATAGATTAAAATAAAATAATACATAATTTGACTTAAATACTACATTTAACAGTACAGCGCTATAGTGAGTAGAAAAAAAATGTAAAAAGTAGCATGATACAACTAATTATATATATATATATATATATATATATATATATATATATTATTATTATTATTATATAATTTTACGCAGTATAAATTGGGTCTTTATACACAAGCTGGGGTGCTTCGCACTAGATTATCATATTTGGGGGTCCGTGGCATCTAAAATGTTAAAAACCCTTGCTGTACAGCTTTGCCTCTAGGAAGTGATGTCATTATGGACATCCTGGCATCATCTTTTCATAATTTGATATGCTACAATCAAGGATGTGAAACCACTAGAAGTCCAGCATGACATGTGATTGTGTTGGGTGTAAGACAGTATCCTTGTTGGAAAGGTTTCAGATACCATCACACACGGACACGCCTGTCTATCAGGAGCCTCTGCGTGCAGAAACACTTGGGTGATGTATTTATTCTGCATTAAACAGCCATATGGCTACAATCACGTGTGATACTTACATATGCCACCCAAGACACCGGCCAGTTTGCAGATCCAGCGGTACCACCAGGACATGCCATCGTCATCCGTGCCAGTTTTAGTTGGAGCTGCCGCCTCCTCCGAGCTCATTTTCCACCGTTAAATTATTCAGACTCCCAGTGTCTCACTTACAACTCACCGGCACCTGCAGTACAGGCGGCGGCCTGAGGGCGTCGCTTTTTCCCCGACGAGGACAATGGCTGGAAAAGTATAGCTGATTGTAATATCAGCCAAATAAACAAATTGCGTAATAAAGTTATCAAACAATCGGCAGCCAAAAATATCAACGGCAAAATGGATTATAAAACCGTCCTGGTTAAAAAATATGCTGAAAGGACGCTGGTTTGGCGTTATTTGTCTGACGCCGCTCGTCTTATTATGGTGTTGTAGAGGCAGAAGGCAGCAACACATCAAAATATAATCCAAACCTCTCAAGATCGCTTTTGAATAACGTGTTCGTGAAAAAATCTCGAGTTAAAACGTGCCGTTGAATCGGTGTCCTCAGAGTGAAATAATCCTCGGTGTAATGTCAGTTTAATTTAGTGGAGCTCTTGCTCCTCTTGTCTTGGAGGTTCCCTTGTCTGCGTTGCATTGTGGGTGGAGCCAATAATGCGTCACTGCGCATATGGCGCGTCAGGCGCATCAACCGTAACAACATTTGCGCAGTCAGGACTTTAGTTTATGCACAACTGGTGTGAAGTGTTTGGCATCACAACTTTGATACAGTTTGAATATGGTCTAGTAATACTAATAATACTTTTAATACAGTCTACTACCCTAATACTGCTACTTCTGCTATTAAATATTATTAGACTGAAACATATATTAAAGGTGTAAGGTAAACACTTCTAAACAACTACTATTACTACTAGTACTGCTATTACTGTTTGAAGATTATGAGTCTGAATCACAACCAAACCAATCTACCCATACCGTTGTATAATGTTATTGTTTTCTGATTATATAAAATGTTATAAAATGTAATTAATATAATTTTGAAAAAAATTAAATTAAATAAAGTAAAATAAAATGATTTAATTTAGTTAAAATAAAAGCTTGATTAAAACAAAAATGCATTTATTATATTTAAATAAGTTTGATTAAAATAAATAGATTAAAATAAAAATAATAAATAAAATTCAAAGAAATAAATGTGATTAAAATAAAGAANTATATATATAATTATGCATAATTAGGTTTTAAGTAAATAAGATAAAATCATTTGATTTAAATAAATAGATTAAAAATAATATAAAATTGAAAATAAAATTTAGCGTAAAAATTTGAATAAAGTAAATAAGTAATATTAAAATAAAAATACAGATTAAAATAGATATAATTTAAGTAAATACATGTTAAATACATACATTTGATAAACATAAATAAATAGCTTAAATATGCATAATTATAATTCATAATTATAATTATATTATAATCATATAATTAAGTTTTAAATATATAATTAAAATAAATAAATAATATTTTACAAACATATATATATATATATATATATATATCTGTCTGTCTGTCTATCTATCTGTCTATCTATCATCCATCTATTCTGTCGTATGATGTTGTTCTGTGATTAATAAAAAAAAATCTATATATAAAAATAAAAATAAAAATAAAAGCGTAATCGGAAAAAAGCTGACGTCAGCGACACGAACCTTCGCGAGATCTTGTGGTTTCGGCGGTAACACAGATCTCCAAACCATATGTCGGCCTTCCCCCTGTATTTACTCCAATGTAGCGTGATTTACAGATCTACAAATCACAATAGAGAATCTACAGCGGCTGTGGGAAGTTTGTTGCCAGGTGTCTCTGCACTACACGAAGCAGAAGCTCCGACCGGGATCAGCAGCGGAACTCCGAACCGGCCAGACAGAAGAAGATGAGCTTCTTATTGTGAGTTTGTCTCTATGATTTAACGTTAGATGATTATTTATAGACGAATACCGTTTTACTCCCTTAGCTCGTCTTGCTAAAGATCTGTTTGAGTTTTTGAACCGAATTGACTTCAGTTCTCCGCGTGGTGATGGTTAAATGTGTCAGTATTTCAACCTGACAGTTGGGTTGAAAGATGGCAATTTTAACGCAAATGCGTCGGCATCGAGATTAGCCCAAATCTGGCACATTTACACCGGTTTCTTGGCTCTCTGATGTGCGGGGCTGGAAGGGGGGCAGATCTTATGTAATGCATGTTTGTTTCACACTGTGCTGTTCAAAAAGCACGTTGTGTGTCTTGTCACTTTGTATTAGAGATCAGAGAGTTGCACTGTGTGCAAAGCCTGTGATGCATCCAAAGTTGGAAAATAGTCTGTACTCTATGTTGAGAAACTGAGCTGTTGATGAAATTGCATGAAATGCAATTCTTAGCAGGGAGTGCATGATGTTACATCTGTCATATGAATATTTTTATCCACCCAAAATGCTGGTTAAATAAGTTTAACAGCCTCGCATCATTCTAATCACATCATTTTGGGAGGGAGCAGGGTGTATTTGCTTTCTGTAATTACTTTAAAGAACATGTTTACATCTTACAAGAGGAAGCCAGTGAGGAAATCTCAAATGCAGATCATTTCTCAATCTGATTCTGTAATCTGAAGACTTGGCAAGAGCTGTTTGTTATGTTGCACTGAAATTAAATTTACTGATAAGGTTGTCTAAAACCATTAGAGAAGTCCGTCATACAAAAACCGGCCTCCTCAAAACAGCTGAGAATGATTTAATATGGAAACTATTGTGCAGTGCTTGTGATGGTTTGCCGGAAGCATGTGATTTAGGAGAAGTTAAGAGCAAACACAGACATGTGATGTCATTGCCATTGTGATGTTTTCGAATTTCAAGTGAAAAATGGCATGTGCTTTCCTTTGATCAAAACCGGATAAACGGCATGTGTGCGTCTGAAGATTTGCATTCTGAACCAGATGAGAAATATGTAAAAAATGACATTAGTACACACACACACACATGCTTATAATTGTCTTGACTAGTCGCTATTTTGTATAGCCTGTTTTGGCCTTCAGACCATTCAAAATGAAAATGAGTTTGTTTCTTCATCAGATTTGGAGAAATGTAGCATTACGTCACCTTCTCACCAAAGGATCATCTGTAGTGAATGGGTGCCGTCAGAATGAGAGTCTAAACAGCTGATAAAAACATCACAATAATGAATTTGTTTCTTACAAACACACAGCTTATTACTTATTATCAGCTGTTTGGACTCTCATTCTGATGGCACCCATTCACTACAGAGAATCCATTGGTGAACAAGTGACATAATGCTGCATTTCTCCAAATCTGATGAAGAAACAAACTCATCTACGTCTTGGAATGTCCTGAGGGTGAGTGCGTTTTCATCAAATGTTTATTTTTGGATTAACTTTTTCTTTAAAATGCCTTTTTTGTTTCATCTCCTCCAGCGGGAATCGTTCGTCTAAGACGTTTAAGCCGAAGAAGAATATTCCAGAAGGCTCTCATCAGTATGAGCTGCTCAAACACGCTGAAGCCACACTGGGCAGTGGGAACCTGCGTATGGCCGTCATGCTTCCTGACGGAGAAGATCTGAACGAATGGGTGGCCGTCAACAGTAAGAACCAAGAGTGACATCATGTTTATCATTTATCCCCATACGCACACTCGCAAAGTGAATCATTTGTTCTGTTTCTAGTGTGTTTTTTGTTATTCCAGATGGTTTTCTTCTTTCTCTGTATGCGTTCAGTTGCTTTTCTCATTTCCTTCTTAACAACTTTGACCTTTGACCTATTGATGACACCGAACCAGACCCGTCCTGTCTTTACCGATCACCCAGACAGTCCCGAGAGACTCTGTGTCCATTGCAAAATTGCTTACACACCTCCCCCAACATGCAGTCATATCCAGCAGGATGCAATAGTCTGAGACTACTAGTGGAAATGCTGCTGTTTTGTGTTCTTTTGCAATTTGAAAATGAATATGACTTTCGTGATTGTCTCATTTGTCTCTCTAATGACATCAGCATAGAACTGATTTGAGCAAAACCTGATGATCATGTGCTCCAGCATGATTTCAGATGATTCATGAGCATCTTGTGCGTCAGTGGAAGCAAGAACATGTACCAGTTCTAATTAATAATCAAATATTTTTCCTATTTCCTATTTAACCCCATTTTTCCTTTTCCTACCAAAGTAATATAGAAAAAATGAAATGAGATATATTAAATATGAGTATATATTTTTAATTTTGTATATACACTACCAGTCAAATGGTTTTGAACAGTGATTTTTAGTGTTTTTAAGGAAGTCTCTTCTGCTTACCAAGCCTGCATTTCTTTGATCCAAAATACAGCAAAAACAGTCAAATTTTGAAATATTTTTGCTATTTAAAAAAAGTATTTTTTTAATTTGAATATATTTTAAAATGTACTTTATTCCTGTGATTTCAAAGCTGAATTTTTAGCATCATTACTCCAGTGACACAACGCTTCAGAAATCATTCTAATATTCTAATTTGCTGCTCAAAAAACATTTATTATTTTTTTAAAGTTGAAAACAGCTGAGTATAATTTTTTTTTCAGGTTTTTTTGAATTGAAAGCATCCTTGCTAAATAAAAGTATTAATTTCTATATTATCTTTCCCAAAAAAGTTACAAAAAAAGCTAAATAAATTCTATAAATCAAAGAATCCAAAGAAGCTACTGTTTTAAATATTGATGATAATAATAATAAAAAATGTTTTTTGAACAGTAAATCAGCATATTAGAACGATTTCTTAAGGATCAGATGACACTGAAGACCTGAATAATGATGCTAAAAATTCAGCTTTGATCACAGAAATAAATTACATTTTAAATTATATTCAAATATAAAATGGTTATTTGAAAAAGTAAAAATATTTTAAAATTGTGCTGTTTTTGCTGTACTTTGGGTCAAGTAAATGCAGGCTTGGTGAGCGAAAGAGACTTTAAAAAGCATTAAAAAACTTTTGACTGGTAGTGTAAATTAAATATTGTTAATAAATAAAGATTCATATGATAAGTGACACTAATTTGACCTGGAAATAACTCAAAATGTTTTTTTTTTAAATATATTTTAAGTGTTTTAAAATTCTAAATCTATTTAACCAGATTTAAATTTTAAATATGGTCTTAGACTTTTTGATCTGACTGTACAGTATGTCTCACTCTGTTTTACTGTAAATACAGCAGCCATACTACTTTTCTAGGTGGAACCTGTAAAACAATAAACATAAATGTTTCTGTTTGGTTGTTTCTGCAGCGGTGGATTTCTTTAACCAGATTAACATGCTGTACGGCACCATCACGGATTTCTGCTCTGAGGACAGCTGTCCGGTCATGTCTGCGGGACCAAAGTGAGTGTGTTTGAACAGTGAAGAATAAATAATGGTGTCTTTGTCTCTGCATCACTCATCTCTTTCCCTTTAGATACGAGTATCATTGGGCAGATGGGACCAACATTAAGAAGCCTATTAAATGCTCGGCTCCCAAGTACATTGATTATCTGATGACGTGGGTTCAAGACCAGCTGGATGAAGAGACCCTGTTTCCTTCTAAAATAGGTACTGGTGCAGTGTTATTTTAGTATCATTGAGGTACTTTTATAACTTTTATTAATAACATGTTATATTGCCTGTTTTCATTTTAGTTTAGTTTCTTTGTATTTTTTTTTTAAATGTCAATATATATGTTTTTATGTATTATATTTTTAATAATGTTAGTAAAACTCATTAATAAATAAGAAATGTTGCCTTTAAAGCAGCTAAAATAAAATTAGTTTGAAGTTATTTCAGTTAATGTTTGTTTTATATGAACTTTACTATATTCATAATGTCTATATTAGCAGGTTTTGTGGTATTTAACTCCATCTGTCCCACCTGTCCAGGTGTTCCCTTCCCCAAGAACTTCATGTCTGTGGCCAAAACCATCCTGAAGCGTTTGTTCAGAGTTTATGCTCATATATATCATCAACACTTTGATGCGGTCATGCAGCTTCAGGAGGAAGCTCACCTCAACACGTCTTTCAAACACTTCATCTTCTTTGTACAGGTGCGGTCACTGCTTTATGCTTATTATGAACATCTTTAAAAGTGCCTTAACAAGTCTCTAAAACAAGCCTAAAGTGGCTTACAGCTTTATTATATGGCAGCTATAGCAAATGACAAAATATAGCAATTAATATTCAAAATAAACAACTTTTATTTTTATTATTCAAATAATATGGGATCAGCAGTATGTGTATATTGTCTGTTTTACAAAAACTATGGGGCTTATTTTAGAGGTAGAGCTATCTGTAAAAACTGTTTTTGTGATGGTCATAAATTTGTGTTTTAGCTGTAACTATATTGAAATTAACTCAGATTGCATCTCAATTAAAAATGTAAATAATGTGAACAGTGTGCAGTTTTCAGTAAAATATGCAATAAAAAAATACATTTTGCTTAAATGATATATGAAACAGGGTACTTAGTTTGCTTTTTTTTTTTTGGAAGAAATTAATCATTTTATTTGTAAAGGATGCATTAAATTGATCAAAAGTGACAGTAAATACATTTAGAATTTCATAAAATATTTCCATTTCAGAAATGCTGAAATGCTTCCACAAAATATTAAGCAGAAGAACTGTTTTCAACACTGATATTAATAATAAATGTTTTTAGGAAGCAAATCAGCATATTAGAATTATTTCTAAAGGATCATGTGACACTGAGGACTGGAGTAATGATGCTTCAAATTCAGCTTTGCATCACAGAAATAAATTACATTTTAAATTATATTTAAACAGAAAACTCTTATTTTAAATAGTAATAATATTTCACAATATTACTGATTTTACTGCATTTTTGATCCAATAAATGCAGTCTTGGTGAGACTTAATTTTTAGTTTTCAGTAAAATGTGCAATAAAAAAATACAGTTTACTCAAATTTATGAAAAGCGTTGCTTCAAATTGCACAGGCATTTTTTTTAAAAATAAATTAATACTTTTATTAATAAAGGATGAATTAAATTGTTAAAAAGTGACTTTAAAGACATTTATAATGTTATAAAATATTTCTGTTTCAAATAAATGCTGTTCGTTTTCCCCAAAATATTAAGCAGCACAACTGTTTTCAGCATAGATATTAAGAAATGTTTTTGAGCAGCAAATCAGCATATTAAAATGATTTCTGAAGGATCATGTGACACTGAAGACTGATGCTAAAAATTCAGCTTTACATCACAGAAATGAATTGCATTTTAAATTATATTCAAACAGAAAACTCTTATTTTAAATAGTAATAATATTTCACAATATTACTGATTTTACTGATTCTGAGCAGAAGAGACAATTTGGAAACATCAAAAATTCCAAACTTATGAACTGTATTGTAGTTTTAATGTTCTTGAATGTTTAAATAATTAAATAATAATAAATTATTTTGTCTGTTTTCAGGAGTTTAACTTGATTGATCGTAAGGAGCTGGCGCCTCTTCAAGAGCTCATTGAGAAACTCACTACAAAAGACAGATAAACTGAGACGAGGAGAGGAAAAGAAGTTAGCAATGAAGAAAAACAGTGATCCTGCTCTCTCTTCTGACTCTCCTTCTATCTTTTGCTTTGTACAGATGATTTTAACCCCACAGCACTACTAGACAAACCATAGTGAAGTGAAGGAACGGCACAATACTAATATTTCTAAAAGGATCATACTGATTTTTGCTATTTGATGACAACATAATGGCAGAATAACATGGTTGCATATAATTTTAAGTCCTTCACGTTATTGGTTTAGTTTGGTGACTAATAGGAAGGGGTTTTAACCTATGAGAACTGAGCTTAGTACAAACTACAGCGATTCAGTGCTATAGCACTGAATAGGAGATTTGCTTTCTTTGACTAGTGTGAATGTTAAAAGCTGTTTGATTCTTCAGTGCTGTAATGTTGACAGCAGAAAGATGGAGTTAAATAGCTTAAGTCGATTTTCCTATGCAATAATGATCTTGTTATTTGTCGTCACTGATGTTATTGGACAGAACTGTTGTTTAAGTTCTTATCAGAGCTTGTTTCATAAGTATACATTTCGTATTTAATATCGGTCACTATGAAGGTTTATTTTAGCCAGGTTTTGAATACTGAAATATGGATTTTGCATGCTGGAGGACCCACATGGCTGATGGGAAGTGTTGGCCTTGACTTTATATCTTATGCAGTGCGTCAGCGAGACACAAAGAAATGTATGACAGCAGCACTGTCTCTCTGATAAGATATTTGTTTTGCACAAGCCACGGCTGTTTCAGTTTTTTTGTTTTTCATAAAGGATTGAATTTGTGCAACTGGGTTGCCAAACATTTCTTAAATATTTAAACCATAGCGCCCATTTGAAATATATTATTCGTACGGTCAATATTCGGCACGTTGATGAATTGCGGTTATGGTTAGAAATATTTAACATTCGGTTCTGATGTGAATGACTGTGGGTTTTTCTTCTCTACCTCCATTTTAACCTTTTTCCATCTTTTTTTCTTCTATTAACACTTTTATAGTTGTTTAAAAATGCTTAGATTTATGTTCCTTTGGATGTTTTGAAGTTATATTGTTTCATGAATGTAGTAGTTTTACTTCTAATGGTTTGGGCTATGCCATAGTGTAAAAGTGCCAACCGCTAATTAATATCGGACAGATATGAAGTATTTATAGAGCATTTTTGTCACTAAAATGAGAATATATTTTCCCTGAAATGTAATATAATTAGGGTAGGTTAGATATGTAAATACATGCATACGATTTCCTAATATTGTTCTAGTTTACATGAATAAAACAATATCACTGACTGATGCTATTTTTGCTGTACATAGAGCAAAATAAAACCCTCCTCTTAACATTTTATGTGTATGTATGTTTTATATTTATATATAATATATTTTTTGTTTGTGTGTGTAAAATGAAATGGCTGTTACCTGGTTAAGTAGCTTTTAAAATATTGTTTATTATTTAACAGACTACTAGTCAAAAGTTTTTGAACACTAAGATTTTAAGTTTTTTTTCTGCTCATCTAGCCTGCATTTATTTGATCCAAAGTCCAGCAAAAGCAGTAAAATTGTGAAATAGTTTTATTATTTAAAATAACAGCTTTCTATTTGTATATATTTTAAAATGTAATTTAATCCTGTGATCAAAACTTAATTTTCAGCATCATTACTCAAGTGTCATGTGATCCTTCAGAAATCATTCTAATATGCTGATTTGCTGTTTATGTTTTATTATTATTATCAATTTTTAAAACAGTTGAGTACATTTTCAGGATTTTTTGATGAATTTGTTTAATTTATTTGAATATGTAAAAAAAATGAATATTTAAAATGTATTAAAAATTTTAATTTTATTTAAATGAAAACCGTTTACAGGTAAAGCAATTTTAAAATATTGTTTATATAAAATAAGTTAAATTAAATGTCCGTAAGTGGATTTTTTTTCTTTTTAAGGAATAACAATCAACTGCTGTTGTGTATGTAAAGCACACGAGGTTTGAAGGCAGCTGTTTCCGGTGGGAGGAACTTCAAGTTTAAGCGCCAGAATTTAATGTCCCGCCTGTTTGTCTAGTAAAAGACTGTAACTATACCGAGTTATTGTGCATTTCTCCAGTACTGCATGAAGATAAAATGTCTCCCACAGCCAAAAGAGCGTGTCCCAGTCCTCTGAACGACAGTCTGGAGAAAAGACTGAAGCGCATCTCCATTGAAGGCAACATTGGTGAGTCATTCATTGTATTTTGTCAGTACTGTAAGCATATTTCATCGCTGGATATAACCATAGAATGCTACAGATACAGTTTTTATATAGTTAAAATGACCTTTAATAGTGTTTTCTGCTTTTAGGACTAATGTTCTGACTTTTATGAAGAAAATACATATTTATTGACATGTATAACCTGTTTCAAATCTATCTTGCCGTTGACGAACATTTCATGTTATGAATGGAAGATTTTTATAATTATTAATTTTTGCAAATATTAGTTTTTTTGTGTATATTTGCTATTAAAAGCTTACATTTTGCTTTTAAAATTTAAAAATTGTGTCAGAATATAGCGGAAGCTAGGTGGTAGATATTCGCAAAACATCTCATATCCGGCTAAACCGCGTTTTCCTGAGAGGGTTTTCGACTGTTGTCGAACAAATGTCTGTCGTTTATTCTTGTAATATTTATTAACGTGTTTAAATGTGATTTTTATCTAATATTTTCCTGTTCTAGCTGCGGGTAAATCCACTTTTGTTCGCCTGCTGGAGGAACACGATCGAGAATGGGAGGTAGTACCGGAACCCATCGCTAGATGGTGCAATGTACAAACTCACCACAACGAATATGAGGTACAGTCGAAAATACTGTGAATATATCTAGTATACACATATTATATACTGTAGTATAACAAATATAATTCTTTACGACTGCCTAAATTGTATTAAAAATGAATTCACTCACGAAATATGTATGAATGTCTTAAAGAACAAAATGCCAAACCAAGAAAGTTAACACAAACACACTTTTTAAACAAATCATAATATCCGTTAAAAGTAATTCCCAGATTGGCTCATTTCTGAGTGCAGATGGCACTTGTTTTGATGTTTTGTTATCTGCGCTGACATTCAGACCCAAGTATCAATATTTTTGTGGTCACTGTACGTTACATGTTTACTGTATTGAGTATGACAAGTAGGTCTGTAAATCAACGCTGCGATGGAAACAGCTCTAGCAAACACCGTCTTCCCCCTGGGAATTAGCAGATGGTTTAGTCCTGAGCGGCTGAGCACTCAACCAGAACAGAACTGCTGCTTCACACACTTACTACTGATAAATATATTGTTAGATCAGTTAAACCTTAATTGGAGTTCATGCTTCCTGTGGGAGAGTCCTTGTGTCTCTCTTAAATGTGTCAAGAGGCTGGTCTTTATATTTATGGCTCACAGTGGACATGAATGGCATTTGACCCACTACTGAAGTGTCAATTGAACCAAATGTCACGTGTGTAAATGTCACATTTTAATAGATCATTTATATCTATTATAATGTCTATATCAGTTATGTGTTTTTATATTAAGAGTTCATCAGGCCTTGCATGGTGCAGACTATTGCATCAGTATTATTTTAGTATCTTTTGAATTTTTTTATTTTGTATATTTTCCATTTTCTTTTTTTTCCCTTCTTTTTTTCTAATTTTCATACTTTTTGTTGTTTGTCTATATAGTTGTCTGTATAGTTTTTAATATTTTTAGTTTTTGTGCATCAAGTTAAACTAAATGAAAATGAGAAATGTTTCTTTGGCAACATTTTTATTTTAAGTAACAAATATTTTAATGGTTTTAGTTAAGTATAGTTACTGTCTATTGCACTTAAACTGCGTTTAAAATTGAGAAGTGTAATTTAACTGTACCATGTTAATCAATATATTGGATATTCAATCTTTAAAAACACTACTAATCTAATAATATATATAATATTTTATGGTTTATGTATAGAAATAATTAAGAATTAGAATATAAAATAAACAAAATATACATACATGGTTAAAATAAAATGAATATATCTAGAGAAATGTAGTACTTGGATATTTAATCGTTAAAAAATTAATAATTAAATAGTTCATTATTTTTGTAGCATTTCTGGAAAACAGTACAAAATGTTATTTTCATATATATATATATATATATATATATATAATGTAATAGTTCATTATATTTTTAGCAGAAAATTTATCTAGAAAAA
>JAHKKF010508560.1:0-27018 GCA_019740295.1 Labeo calbasu
TTGTATTATTTTTTAAATTTTTTACTGTATTTAATTATTTTATTTTACTTTATTATATGATTTTAATTTTATTTTGTTACTTTATTTTAATTTTATTATTTTATTTTTTACTGTATTTTATTATTTTATTTTACTTTTTATTTTATTATTTTAATTTAATTTTTTTGCTTTATTTTATTATTTTTTTTCACTGTATTTTATTATTTAATTTTATTTTTATGCCTTCATATTTTTTCTACTTGTTAAATCCATTTTATGGGTATATATTTTATAGTTTTACCACCAGAAATTCCAACCTAAACTATTATTTATTTATTTATTTATTTATTTATTTAAATTTAATTTTCTTATTTAATTTTCTTATTTTTTTCAGTGTATTTTCTTATTTTATTTTATTTTTTACTTTATTGTATTATTTTTATTTCTTTATTTTATTTTTCTTTTTTATTATTTTTATTTTTTTCACTGTATTTTGTTGTTTCATTCTATTTTATTTTATTTTTATGCCTTTAATATTTTATCTACTTGTTAAATGCATTTTATGTGTATATATTTTATAGTTTTACCCCACCAGAAATTTCAACCTGATCCTTTCCCCTATACCAAATACCAATTTCTTTCCAGAACGTGAAGACGAATATCCTTTGCAACTATCCTTGTAACAAAATATTACGTCATTCATCATTTTCATGCAAGCTGTAAATTTATAAGATGCATAAAAAGCTATACAAAGGAGCTGGGCATTTTATCCCAACTGTTCCTTTTTCACATGTCATTTCCATCACAGAAAATGATCAAACAAAAGAAATAATTTGAGATGAGAAGTTATTTGTGAATGACACTGAGGTGCAATGACAAAAATGACAGAACTCTTCTGATAAACAAACTAAATAAAGTAGTAGTAAAAGGAGTGTTTTAAGAGCGTTTATGTAGTCTTCACAGCCAAAATTGCCCTTAGTTAAGGAAACAAATGCAGTATATGGTGCAAACATGTTTGCGTAGTCAAAGATGTATTTATTTACTTGTGAATTTCTGACGAAAAAGAGGGAGAGTGAGAGAGTTTTGTCTCATTTACACATTAATACGTTGTTAATTACACCCATAATGTCCCCCTGCTAGCTACACCATGTTGCTGACTAATTGAATATATGAGTCAAAGATGTTTGAAAGCCTGTAACTGATTTAATTAATGCAGTTTTTGCTTTAAGCGTCGCCCGTTAAAAGATCTCTGCGCGTCGGCGTGTTCAGGTGTGTACGTCTGCGAGAAGCCGTGTTAATCCTCCTGTCAATGATCAGTGTTTGTCTTGATTTCTGGCAGCTGGCAGCCAACTGGAAACACATCAGGTCTTCCAGGAGGGCAATTCCCCAGCATCCCTCATTATGGATCTCTCTCTTTTTCTCTCTCGCTCTCGCCTGCAGGTCCGTCGCGCACACGCGCACACAGCCATCACGGATTTGAAGCAGCCTTCTCGTCTTATTCAAATTGGTCTCGGCAGGAAAATGGGTTCATGATGATGGGGGTAATAACAGTGTAGAAAAGAGAGCGTCTTCAGCTTCAAACACCATTTAATTTGGAGATTAAGCTAATAAAAAGCCATTAAGGCCAATGCCTTGCTGTTGTAGCAGGCCGTAGTGATACACAGTAATTCCTTCTCATTTAACGCAAATGAGCTATAAAAGATTAGGACTGGGCGTGTTATTCTTTTTATGTTTATATGTTTCCCAAGGTTTTTGGAAAAGAATAATCAGTCTGTTTTAATGCGCCGCTTTTTCCCTGTCTATGGTTTCGCAACACATGGACCCTTTTTTCAGAAAAACAAAAACTAGCCGGAATTATACGCAGGTTTTAATCAAATTTGCAGTCAAAATGATTAGCTATAATGTCTGATATTATTTAGCTCTAATTACCAGCAGATGGTGTCTTTATCTGCACTTAGGGCGCACGAGTCTTGGAAATGCTGCATGCACAAGAATAATTAAGAAGTTGACTTGAGCTGCTTTTTTTCTCTTCTGGTCTACTTTTGTGAGCTTTAATAGTCAGACTCAGCACCCAAATGTTAATTAGTGCTAATTTGATAATTTGATTACATTTATTCCTTTAAATCCAAGCGTTCTCGATTGTGCTTTATTGGCATAACAAATAATGCTATGTTTGTATTGCAGTAGCTGTCTCCGTTTCTTTCTTTCTTTCTCTCTCTCTCTCTCTCTCTCTCTCCCTCCTCTAAATGCAATTATATTTATTATTCATGCAGGAGGTCGTCTTTTAAGATCATTTGCAGATACAATTCCTCCTCACCTCTGGAGATAGATGGACACTTTAGTCTGTATGCGTGTTGTTGTTGTTGGGAATGGGAACGCGGTGCTCACCTGTGGAGAGAGAAGCAGACCAGCTCACTGGGGTATTGATGGAGTCATGCAGAGTTAATCAGACTCAATGCCAGCACTGATTCCTTCATTTCCTGCGATGCAGAATTAGACGGTAATACGGTCCCTGTTGGAACTTTGGCAGCATATGGTCTTGTGTAATGTGCCTTTTCCGTCGGGTATAGATGCATTCCATAGGACAGAACAGCGTTGCCCGAAATGTAGTTGCGGTGTGTGCTACACAAAAAACTTAATATTGAAATTATATTTATAATTGTTTTGTTGTAGGATTACATGCAATTGGCCTCTCTTAATCGCTTGAATAGAGGCAGTGCATTTGTGTTGAACTGCATCTATGACCGACTAATTCTGTTGGTGATGTGTTCTAACATATTAAAGGGATAGTTCACCCAAAAATGAAAATTACCTCAGGATTTACTCGCCCTCAAGCCATCCAAGGTGTATATGACTTCCTTCTTTCAGACAAATACAATCGGAGTTATATTAAAAAATGCCCTGGCTCTTCCAAGCTTTATAATGACAATGAATGGGTGTTGAGATTTTGAAGTCCAATAAAATGCATCAACCTATCATAAAAAGTACTCCACACAGCTCTGGAAGGTTAATAAAGGCCTCCTGAAGCGAATGGATCCATTTTTGTAAGAA
This sequence comes from Labeo calbasu, assembly GCA_019740295.1. Classification (NCBI taxonomy): domain Eukaryota; kingdom Metazoa; phylum Chordata; class Actinopteri; order Cypriniformes; family Cyprinidae; genus Labeo; species Labeo calbasu. Next base: position 3,031 of record JAHKKF010508560.1, read on the forward strand.
AAATATCCATATTTAAAACTTTATAAACCGTAATCTATACACTCTAAAACATGCTGGGTTAAAAATTTGGCAACCCAGCGCTGGGTAAATATTGGACAGAACACATGCTGGGTTATTTTGACCCAGCTGGTTGGGTTAAATGTTTTTACCAAACATTCTGAGTTATTTTTTTTTTAAAGTCAACTATTGTTTAAACATTATTATATTGCTGGACTGGAAAAAGCACACAGAATTACTAGAAGCAACAGCAATAATCAAAAGATCAATAATCAAAAGCAAGAACACATGGGCAAAATTCAAAACAAACTGAAATTATTTTTTGTGAATACAGCATAGTTTACAATATTACATACAACTCGTTTAACAAGCATTTAAGACATTTAATTTTAGTGTATTCAACCATTCTCTGTAATAGTGCTAATTCTCTTGCCGGTGTTTCACCGCAATCTGAGCCGGTGAAGGACTGCTGTTCGCCAGGGTAACTGCGAACTTCAGACTGCGGCCTCGCGTTTTACTTGTAGCTGAAAAATGCTGTGACTGACTCCAAAACCTGCCCATAAACAAACAGTACTAAAATTAGAAAACATATTTTAATATCAATCAAAATTAAACCCAGTACAATAACGAATAAAATTCATTTATTTTATGCAAGACAAACGGTGTTTCCATCCTGCGAAACAACCGCTGCTGACGCAGCTGACTGACAGCAATTTACAGCACAGTAAAGACTTTATAAATGAAATAAAATATATAAAAAAATATTTTTGCTAAAGTGCACTAAATCGGTGGCACTGAGAACTAGTTTCTCCTGTAGAGGACTCAAAAAGCCTGCACTCTGACTGTAACTCAGCAGCTTGTTTGTTTCATCAGAGACAGGCTTAACCCAGCGGTTGGGTAGAAAAAAATCACCCAGCACTTAGGGAAAAATATTAAAAATTACCCAATAAAATGACCTAATGTGCTGAACCCAGCATTTGGGTAAAAATATTAAAAAATAACTCAATACTAAAAATAATATAAAAAATAATGAGCATACAGCAGCAAAAAACAAGTTTCCTTTGTTTAGTGTCCTCTTGGCTTATATTGAGATCCTCCAATGTATTTACAAATCCCAGTTTTGTGTGGAGCACTGTTTTGTGATGAAAAATGTAATGAAAAATATTTATTATAGTTATAGTATTTATAGTATATTTGTAGTGTTTATACTATATGTATAGTCAGATGGTTAACCATTGTATAGGTCTATAAGTGTTTTTTTATTCGTGTACTTTCGTATGTTTATATTATGCTTAACTAGCATGTAGCACCATGGTCCTGTGAGATACGACATCTCGTTCCACTATATGTCCACACATGTAGCAGAATGACAATAAAGCTCGACTTGACTTGAATGGATGCACTTGATTGGACTTCTGTTGGACTATTGAATTTCAACAACCATCACTGCCATTATAAAGCTTGAAAGAGCCATTTTTTTAATATAACTCAGACTGTTCATCACATACACCTAGAATGGCTTGAGGGTGAGTAAATCATAAGGTAATTTTCATTTTTGGCTGAACTGTCCTTTTAACTAATCACATCTCCATGGAGTGAATTGCTGGAAGGTGTAGAGCTGATGAAAAACAGGTCAAACTGTTATCAGTTATTCCCACACATTTTAGGGAAAGTCCCTTGATTGGCAACCTTGGAGAATAAAACAAGCCTTTTTGCTCTAGTTAGCAAAATTTGCTCTTGTTAACCTTTTATTTATTTACGAGCAAATACATATCAAAACCACTTACTATTATTTAGTTACACTCTTAAAAATGAAGATGATTTAAAAGGTTCTTCACAGCGATGCCATAGAAAAGATAGCAAACCATCTTTTTCTTGCCTTTTTATAATCTAAAGAACCTCCACAAAGAACCTTTTGTGAAACAGAAAGGTTCTTCAGATATTAAAGGTACTTTATGGAACCATATAGACAACAAATGTTTTTCTATGGCATCATGAAGCACCTTTATTTTTAAGAGTGTAGAAACATAACTATTTCATAAAAATAGCAAATTTGTTATGTAATTTTTATTTTCAGTGTAGATGCTTGATTTACTTCGACATAATTTAGTAATAAAGCGTCCTAATCAAATACTATATAATAGTAACACTAAGCATAAGGGACGTATGAGCAGTTGTGGACTCAAGTAGCCCAGATATGGTAGTCTAGGTTTTGTGTTTGCAAGTATTTATGTCCAAAAGTGTGCTTGATGGCGTATTCAGACCATGAAACCTTTTAGACATGTAGTATACATTCAGCATGCTTCTAGAGAATAGATGATTAGGTGGGATAATTTGAGTGGGATTTAGACGTAATTATAGAGGAATAAACGAAGTCCTCGCTTTGAAGTTATTGTCTGCCGTGAGAGAAAGTGAGGCAAGCCCTTCATTCTGCTGCAATTACAGACCCTTCAGCGTAAGGCTTATTTGTGCTTAGCAGTTGGCAGAGCATTGATTTAATATGTAATCAGTACACATAAGCCTGAAATGTAAATGTTTCTTACGCTTACAAAGATTTTCTGTCACACTTTAATTACTACATTTCGAAGCTTTTGTAAACTAATTATGAGGTAATCACGACATCCTGCAAGCATGTTGTTTATCACTTTTTATAAATATCCTATCTGATATATTTTTACAGTAGAGTCACCTATCATGCAGAACAAGCCGTTAGCTCACTCTAATTCTCAGGGTGACATAGTTAGTATCCATCCCATAATTGTAGTGGTATCTGCACTGTTAATTACTGAAGTAAATGGTTGAACTGCTGCCAAGGACCCATTGTGTTGGGGCTTTGAATTGTGTTTTTACCATCTGTAGAATTGGGAAGAGGAGAGAGGGGAGCAGGGGAGCAGGGGGAGGCTTAAGTGCGAGCTCACAGCCTCGGGGTCTGAGGCCATATGGAGCCAGCACTTCGCCTGCGCTTTATTGCACACCTTGCTGTTTTAATCAATGGCAAGCCTGTTCACAGGACACAGAAAACAGAGGTTATTGCACTGTGTCAGTGGGCTTTTACTTCATGTTTGTTTCTTTCTTATGTCCAGAAAACTTTTGCACTTGACTATACATATTTTATCTTGTTTCGGACCATGGTGTCCATATATACCGTTTATTAATATACCGTATTTAATACATTTACTTATTGGCTATTCCATCACTCTACAAAAGGCTGGGTCAATAAACAACCCAACTTGGGTTATTTGGCAACCCAGCGCTGGGTAAAAATTGAACAGAACACATATTGGGTTATTTTGACGCAGCTGGTTGGGTTAAATGTTTTTACCAAACATTCTGGGTTGTTTTATTTACGTCCACTATTGTTTAAAAATGATTATATTGCTGGCTTAAAGTGGGCTGGAAATTAAAAATCACACAGAATTATAGAGGCAACAACAATAACCAAAAGATGAACCTTTATTATTAAGCAAGAATACCCATAGACAAAAATATAAGACAAATTGAATTTATTTGGGTGAATACAGCATAGTTTACATCATTACATACATTTAAACTCGTTTAACAAACATTTTTGAAGTAAAAAATGTTACATTTAAAAATAGCATTTTAATTTAAGTAAATTTAACCATTCTCTGCAATCACTTTTCTTCAAAATAGTGCTAATTCTCGTGCCGGTGTGTTGCTGAAATATGAGCTAGTGATAGGCTGCTGTTCGCTAGGGGAACTGTGAACTGTGTTTCACTCGTAGCTGAAATATACCCTGACTGACTTCATAATCTGCCAATAAACAAACAGTACGTAGATTAGAGAATGTATTTTAACATCAAATAAATTAAATTCAGTATTATAATGAATAAAATTAATTTGTTATGCAAGGCAAAATGCGTTTTCATCATGCAAAATGACCGCTGCTGACACAGTAGACTGACATCTCATCCTTGTATGTTGCATTGCGTAAAATAATGTAATTTACAAACCTTTATTTCACTGAAGAAGTGCACCAAATTGGAGATCTTTCCTGTAGAGGACGCAAAAAGTTGTGACTGTAACTGTAACAGTTATTCCTTTAAAGAGGATAGAAAAAATAACCCAGTCTTAAAAATTACCCAGAAGCTTAGTTACAGAAAAACTACACAGCACTTGGGTAAAAAACAATAAAAAAATAACCCAACAATCTAAACCCAGCATTTGGGTTAAAAAAATACCCAGTACTTTTTACAGTGCAGAAAAAGAAAATACCCTGCACCTGGGTAAAAATATTAAAAACAACCCAATAAAATGACCCAACAGGCATTTTTAGATTGACGTTTTATCTGTTTATTTATTTATAATTATAATTCCACTGTGCTGCTTTTCCGTGGTTTAAAATATAATAAGCATTATTGATTCTTTATTGATGAGTCATTTATTCAACTGATTCAACAGTTAGTAACTTTTAGATTTTTTAATGACTCCTTCCACAAGTTACATTGTTTCTTTAAGTATATGGTGACACTGAATTAGTTGATTCTTTATTGATGAGTCATTTATTCAACTGATTCATTCAAGAACAAAACAGTTGACTGCAATTGTAGGTCTGTTTTGTTCCTAAATGAATCAGCTCAATAAATGATTCATCAACAAAGAATCAACTAATTCAGTGTCACCATATACTTAAAGAAACAATGCAACTTGTGGAAGGAGTCATTGAAAAATCTCAAAGTTACTAACTGTTGTATAGAATGTTATAGTATCAAAATACAGCATTAAATAGAGTTAAAATAAAATAAACTTTAAACTTTGTATATAACTTTCACCCAGATACAGGTTATACAGAGTCAAAGAGCCACATCACTGTTTGGCATCCTCATTCTCTACTATTGGTTTAGTGCAGTCATTATGGCTGGTGAAGCCTAATGTTACAGCTTGTGGTAATGGTTACACTGTGTGTAATAGTGTGTTTATGTGTAAAACTCTTCATTGTAATGTTATAGTTGTGTTAATGGGGCAGACAGCATGATATGTATGTGTGTAGGAGTGCGTGGCAGGTTCAGTCAAATGTTATAGTTTGTGTTAATGGTGCATTAAGAGTTTTAACTGCTACAGTCCCAGCTGTAGACACAGCTAGGCCTCCCTTGCCCCAGTTATGCCCAACCCTCCCCAAAGCTGAGAGCAGCTCCTGCTATTCACCAGCCTGTGTGCATATTGTTTAATTATTGGCTGTTCTGGAAGCACCACAGGAGGGAACGCACTGAAACTTGGCCAGATGAATGCAAGGTTACTTCTTCTGTACTTTGCAAGGTAATCAAACCGCATGTTTTTTGATGGAGAGCATGTCAAGCGTGCCCGTTGTTGAGGTGGCTGTATTAGGCCGTATTTAGGTTAATAGCCCGAGGCGGAGAGTGTGTGGTTCAACCTCAGGCTGTTGTAACAGAGCTGACTTATGGATATAACTGTGCTGGGCAGCAGCAGTGTCCTCAATTGTATTCATTAATCGCACACTGACTCCGTATAGCATTGGCAGATGGAGATATTTGTAACACTTTCCAATGTAAAACTGACCAGATTTTTTAAAAATGTTTTTAGATTTTAAGTGTGGTCTGTTCCACTTCAAAAATTTGCAAGTGTGTGTATTAAAAAACTCTGAAGACTGGAGTAATGGCTACTGGAAATTCTGATTTGCCATTACAGGATTAAATTACATTTTAAAATATATTACAATAGAAAACAGTTGTTTTAAAGGGATAGTTCACCCCAAAATGAAAGTTCTGACATTAATTACTCACCCTCATGTCGTTCCAAACCTTTAAGACCTTCGTCCATCTTAAGATATTTTTAATGAAATCCAAGAGCTTTCTCACCCTGCATAGACAGCAATGAAATTACGACGTTCAAGGTCCAGAAAGGTAGTAAGGACATTGTTAAACATCAGTTTAAAGTCGTTATTTTTGTTTTCTTTGTGCACAAAAAGTATTTTCGTAGCTTCATAAAATTAGGGTTGAACCACTGATGTCCTTACTACCTTTTTGGTCGCTTTTTTGCTCTTTATGCAGGGTCAGAAAGCTCTCGGATTTCATCACAAATATCAATTTGTGTTACGAAGATAATTGAAGGTCTTATGGATTTGGGCAACACAGGCTCATCGGAAATATGTGCCTCTATATACATTTATGCAAAACTGAAATAAACGCACCTATATGTACAAATCACCGAATCACTGCAGTTTCCAGTTGAAATGAACACTAGAGGCAGTAAAACTCTGATAACTTTTTTCCTTTTCACAGGTAGAGTTTTGATTAATAAAGCCTAATTTTCACACAAATACTTGCAGAATATTTTATGACTTCAAAACAATTTTAACATCCTGCGCGATTTGAAAAATGATACTTTTGAATGTTGTCGTCACATACACAGCTTCGTATACATGAGATTTCCAACAAGATAGAGCATTAGCCTTTAGCGACACTCCCCAGATATTTGAATTCTGAACAACTGCAATGTGTACATCAAGCAGCGTAAAGAATGCAGCAGTACGTGCCTGTATCAGCGTAATAAAAATGTGCCATGGTCACGTATTGAACGTGTTTTAGCGCCACTCTCTGGACATTTTACTTTGAAACTGCTGCAAAACATACAGTAAGATACGTAATTACGGTGTTGCAGAAATGTATATAGAGGCACATATTTTCATGAGCCTGGGTTGCATTTGGAACAAGTAATTAATGACAGAATTTTCATTTTTTGGGTGAATTATCCCTTTAAATGGTAATAATATTTCACAATATTACTGTTTGTCCTGTATTTTTGATCAAATAAATGCAGCCTTGGACAGCATAAGAGACTTTTTTCAAAAACATTCAAAAACTCACCGACCACAAACGTTTGTTTAAACATCATCAATTTCAAAGTGAGTTTTAAAAATTCCTTAAAAGCAATGTAAATAAGGTCTTAATCAACAATATTCTCGAGGGCATAAAATCTTTAAAAATACATTGCTTTACCCATCAAGCGATTTGCTGTGGAGAATATCAATATTTCCTACGAGAGCGGGTTAACAGTAAGGGCAGCAGCATTTGAAAGCAGATGATCATTATCGCCTGACTCGAGTTATTGAATTGTGAATAAATGCAGCGTGCCTGGAGTCTGCAGGTGCGACCACCCTCAATTACTAACCTGAGGGACCTCCTGCAGAAATCTTAACACAGCAATTAACAACATAATTAAGTGGTAAAGTCATTGTGCCATTCTCCCACAGCAGAAACAAGAGTGCCATTGACCAGATGAAGGAGGGCTGGCCTCTGATTGATCGTCCGGTTGACTCGCTTGCACAGGCATTTATCACCCTCTCCAGGATAGAGCGAGAGAGAGAATATGTCTGTGTTTATAGGGTAGATGAGGTGCTTAGTCTTGGTAAAGTGTCAGAGGCCTTGTTTTTCACATCATTAGACAATTGTGTGTTAATGAGCTGTCACATCCAGCTCTATGCTTTAAATGTTCCTCATGCACATTCTTGTGTATGTCCACAGATGTAAACCTGAGAAACAAATGGCTTTCACATTCTCTGCTAAACTGGCTGTTTTATTTCCATTTCAGATCAGCTGTCATTATGTGGAAATCCACCTTATTGAATGTCTGCTCATCTGATCGACCAGATGTAGGTGTAAAACAAAGGTTAAGCACTTTTCATTCAGTGCTCCAGGAATGTAATGACTGCAGACATGTTTTTGCCAACAGCAAATATCTGCAACGGAAAGCTCAATATTCCCTATTGAAATGCTTGTTGTGAAAATTGATTCATTCATTTTTTATGATTGCATGTTTGTTAACTGTTACAATCATATACCATGTAACTAAATACATATACAGTTAAGGTCAAATGTTGGCATCCCCCTTTCTAAATCATTAAAATGTTAATTATTTTACCAAAATAAGAGGGATCATACAAAATGCATGTTATTGTTTATTAGATATTTCACAAAAAAAGTTGCTCCAGAAGGAAACACAATGCATTAAGAGCTGGGGGGTGAAAACTTTTTGAATTTGAAAATCAGAGTAAATTTAATCTTCTTTAGCCTCTGAAAGGCAGTACTAAATGAAAAAAATATATAATATTTAGGCAAAATAAGAAAATGTACACATCTCCATTCTGTTCAGAAGTTTTCACTGTTTATATTTATCATTGTATATAATTATTTATCAAATAAGAATGTTTTAGGTGTAAGTATATAATGCAAATATAATGTATATAAATGTAAACTATGTTAATGTAAATATGTATAATATTTATATATAAATATAAATGTGTATATATATGTGTATATATAAATATATAGTGTGCTGTATGTGTTATATAATTAATTGTGATTAATCACAGAAACCTGTGTATTTAAATAGCTTTGATTCGGTTTTAATTATTAATTAACAATTTAAAAAGTTTTATCATTACAATATGAGGTATCTAAACCAGATTAGCCAGTATGTGAACTGGACTCAGGATAAAGGGACCTCAGAGCATGATAACACCCGTGATAGATTTCTCATTTATATAGCTTCTGTTTCACTCCTTCCCATGGGATCTGTGAAATTGAGAGGCAAACATGAGGAAGACTGGAACACTGTGTGATGGAACATCAAATAAACTGCCAGGTCTTATTGTGTCAATAAACTAATTTCTCTTTTAGGGTTTGACCTTTGACCTCTAGCGGTTGGACGGTCCAAGGTTGTGACAGGAGAGAACATCTCTTGGGAAGGAGACGGGAGAATGAGAAACAAAGAGAGAGTGAGATTTGTATCCGTCAAGGATGTGTCAACACAGAATCTCTCTCACACATCGATTCTAGCAATCATAAACTTCCTTCCTGTTTCCTCATGTGCTGCATGTTTTACAGATGGATCCCCTGCTACAAAGCAAGCACACCTAATGAGCCATCTCCATTTCCTTCCACGCAGTCATGGAACGAGGTCTGCTCACAATGGCTTTGTTTGCCAAGAAGCTGTTGTCTGTTTATACAGAGCTATGGCCTCTTAGCAGATTCTTCTGAGGTATGTTTTATTTAGTTATGTCAATGTTTTTGAGGCGCTCGAGTCACTTCTGCCACCAGAGGGCACCATTATATGGACAGAATGGGAAGCAACTCCATCAGGATCCTTTCTTTCACTTTGACTATGATTAGTACATGTTAGTTTGTTCAGCTTCAAAATGACCCTCTGATTTCAGACACAAAACACATATCGAGAATGTTCGTAAAGGCCAAGTGCCATTCATCAAATGTGCCGTCTCTGACCTGTGTACCCCTGCAAGATTGAAACGTGTGGCCGGTCTCCATCACAGTCAGGGGTCACAAGACATGACAGTCAAACATTTCCTGTGTCATTGAGGGTTTTTATAGTTTGAACTTTTACCCTGTAATTACACAAAGGCTCAAGCTAGCGCTACGCACATAAAGAAGCACTAAATCACTAAACACAGCATTGTAGCTCAGTCAAAAGAACAGCGTCTGTTTAATGTGCCATTTGTAGATGTTTTCCACACTCTGTATGATATTTACAGGCTACTTTAGAGTATGTAACATTAGCTGCTTAGGTGCAGGGGTGCTCTTTAGTGCACTAAATCAGCATTTTGCACACAAAGGGAGCTGGAGTCTTTCAAAACATTAAAGAAACCCACAGACATAAAAGCCCAAATGTTGCGTGCTGGACAAACCCAGTTACATTCAATACTCCATTTACATTCAAGCCCAAAAACCCACCTCAATTTATCTATTTATTTACTGCTTTTTTATTTTTTGAAGGCTAGCGTCAGGTCCCGTGTGTTTGCCCTTGTGTTAGAGGGCTGCATTGTGGCTTTCCCTGAGGCTCAGCTGCAAGATTGTGGTTTTTAATGAAAAAGTGACGCTATAGAGCACAGGTACAGTCCAGGCTTGTATTTCAGTTGCTTTTGTTATGGTTTACAATGAGGCAGTGCAGTTGGATACTTACAGACGCTGTAAATGACCCTCTGGAGCCTGCTCATCATGCGGGCCGCTGGATTAAGCATACAGGAGCTGCTTTGGGATCGATACTGGGCAGAATACCTCGATACTCCTGGTACTTTCATACATTCGCTTGTAGTTCTGGCCATTAAGCCTGTCTTTAAATATAACTGAGATGAGGAAGCTGGGATATGTGATCAGCCTGATAGAAGAGAAAATTTATACCAGAACGTGAATGTTGTGAGAGGCCAGATTCAGCTCTAGTCCTAATATCCAATCAAAAATAAAATACAGATACATTTCATAGCCAAGTTACAATTCATTCTGTTTCATTCTATTTAGTGCTGGGCAGTTTGACCACAAATCTGTATCACATTTTTCTTTTTAGGATTTTGTTGGTTTGACATTTACCACGTTTTTTTTCCCTGACTGTACCTTTATATTAATCAGAATACATGAAATTTGCAGAACCACTGCATTTTAATCACAACAAACATACTACATGTAGCATGAGCAGTTTTTGATGTAAATTAGATTGTAGAATTTCAACATTTTAAGAAATAACAGAATGGTCTGACTTTATGCTTCATAAAACATCTGAACTAAACAAAAACAGTAGACCACTGAATGGGAACTCAAAGTCCACACAGCAGCAGACTGTGTTTGAGTCCTTAATACGGTTACGTTCACATGCAGGTTATTTACGTTGTGACAACCGCATTCTATAACTGAACTCACACCCATAAATTTCCAGGACGAAACATGACTGGACAACTAGTTATCTGTCACCTCATACAGTGCGAGAGAGCCGCTCTGCCGCACAAACGCGCGTCTAATGTGAGGTTTCAGTAACTTAGTGACGGAGAAATGAGCTCCACCTTGAACGCTCCCGTCAGTTTCTCGCGACTCGATTGGACTCGTGTCAGAAAGTGATAAGACTTTAAGTTTTATGGACATCGCCATGTTTGATATTACTTTTGGCGCTGTTGCTATGGTTACTGTTAAGGAATAAGGCTTGACTCCCGTTGCACGTTCATACAGACAGTATTGGAGACGCTACTTTAAGTTGCTGTGTGAACAGGACGTTTCGAGACTCTGTAAGTAAATGCCGTTGTCAATCCCAAAAACTGACCCTGTGAACGTATTCAGATTCACTCTTTAAGGGGACGTTCACATATCGCGCCTGAAAACGCTAGGCGCGCCGATTTCTCCTCTCCAAAGCGCTCTGTAGCTTGGGCTCCCGTGGCGTCTACCGTTGCTAAGCAACCATGACCCGCAGTCTCAATGAAGACACAGAAGTTTCATCAAAGGACAAACGGATTTCTAGCACTAAAAATCACTTGCTGTAGCTCTGCTACTAAATTTATTGGAAAATGTACAGCTATGATCAGCTGTTTCTCCATCTTGGCTGAGCTTTCAATGTTGTTACGGCAAAGGATGAAACTAATTGGTTGAATCTTGTCACATGACCCGCGGTGCGCTTGCGACATTCTGAAAAGTTGAGATGTTTTCATCTCGATGCGGCGCGGAAGCGCCTGAAAAAACCGAAAGCGTCGCACCGCGTTCGCGTCGCTTCCGTTATGAGCGCTGCTGCTGCGCGTCTACATTTGAAATAACGAACTTGAGCGCGCAAAAGACGCGATATGTGAACGGCCCCTAACAGCGCTGCCTTTTAATGGCCATTTATACACATTTTTCCTGAGTAACTGATGAAGGGCGCCATAAAGGTTTCTAACTTACGTTTGGCTTCTTTCGTTTTCCGGTCTCAATAGAAATCCATGTTAAAACGGACTGTATTTAAACTTTTTCAATATAACTAAATATACAAAATGTGTGCAAGTTTAACGTTATATTATTGGTTCAGGAAATATGTGAATTTCACTAGAAATACCAGAGAAAAAGGTGGATAGCTGGTTTATTTGCCCAGTAAAATAATTAATTGTGTGTTATTCTAAAAGTTTTTCAACCATTAGCCAGTTATTAAACAAATTCATAATGTTTGCATAATTCAAACCGGTTTACCGTTTGAACCTGACTCTCAGTCAGTGTATATTTTGGGACAGTGTCTATCTGACTGTATTTCTTGCAATTCACTACCATTCAAACGATTAGGTATTTTTAAAATGTTTTTGAAAGCACCTTAGCTCATTGTTTGGAGAAAAAAACAGTAAAAGCTATTTAATATAATTTTGATATTTGTGGAAACTGATTCTTTGATAAATAGAAGGTTTAAAAGAACATAATTTATTTGAAATAAAAATATTTTATAACATTATATTTTTTTTTATTGTGATAAATTTTGTAGTGGAAAACAAAATGAGATTTTTACAAAAAAAAAAAATAAATAATAATAATGCATCCTTGTCAGTATAGTCTGTCCTTTATGAATAAACATATTAATTAAAAATAATATTATTGACACCAACTTTGTAGTACTGTTTGTGCACATACAGTGTATGCAAAATACAAAATATGCTTATTTATGATAAGTATAAAAATGTGTATAAAATGAATTAGGTCTGTAACGGTGTACCAGGTTCAGTTTTAATGTGCAAGGCAGATAGAATCTAAAATCACTTTAAAGTGTAAAATGAAGATGTGTGTGAGTGTGCTTGTAGACATGGATAGTACCGCAGACATTCCTGGATGTCATAACAGAACTGGGGGTGTCTGAAACAGTAGGAGCGGAGCACTTATTATGTCTTCAGTATACAGTAGGTCAGATCTAGAGGCAGTGGTGTGAGTACATTAGCATACACGCTGGCAGAACGTTTAAGGTGACGAATAGGATAAGCTCAGAAGGCTGTGCTACCTGGCTCAGAGCTATTACCAGACCCCCTCAGGCTTGATTTATCAACTCCCCTCTCGCAGTGTTTCTGCTCTGATATGACTGTGGAAATGGACTAGTTTAAACACAAAACCTTGATCCCACTGACCTCTTAATATGCTTATAATGATCCCATTTAACAAACAGATGTTAGGGCAGACACGGCAAAGCCAGGGCCACAACATGTGGTGTTGGCAAGTAGATAGCGACGGCGTTAGTCAGTTAGTGCACAGCGTAACAACACATTCCTCGGAAATCATTGTAAATATTACTGTTTTGTACAAATCTTGTATGAATTCTGATATGGCAAAGCTAGTTTACATTTCACTTGTTTGAGATTCAGTGTGTTGCCTTTAAGAGACTCAAGTATTACATAACACTTAATGTAAAAGGTATGAAAAGGAAGTTTCTTATGACCTACTAATAATATAAAATTAATACAAACAAGCAAATAAATTCTCCTTGACTGAATGTATGCTAAAAAGATGGGGATGGTAAGATTTTATGCTCCTTTATGGCCGGTAAGATCTTATGCTCACCAGGGCTGCTGATTAAAAATGAATCAAAATGTTCTATTTTAATGTATTTTAAATGTAATTTATTCCTGCTGAATTTTCAGCGTCATTATTCCAGTGTTCAGTGTCACATGATCATTCAGAAATCTGTCTAATATGCCAGTTTGATACTCAAGACATATCCTAATATCAGTGTTGAAAAAAGTTGTGCTGCTCTGATACATTTTAAAGGATTCTTTAAATAATTCTTTTGCAACATTATGGATATCTGTCTATCTACATTAACAGTCTTATTAAAATGTTTTTTTTTTTTTTAAAGAAGTCACTTTTGCTCACCAAGCCTTCATTTGTTTGATGCAAAGAACTGCCAAAAGAGTAAAATTCTGAAACATTTTTACTATTTAAAATAACTGCTTTCTATTTGAATATATTTTAAAATGTAATTTTTATAAAATTTTCGGCATCATTACTCCAGTCTTCAGTGTCACATGATCTTTCAGATCCTTAAAGGAGAAGTCCACTTCCAAAACAAAGATTCACATATAATGTACTCACCCCCTTGTCATCCAAGATGTTCATGTCTTTCTTTCTTCAGTCGTAAAGAAATTGTTTTTTGAGGAAAACATTTCTGCATTTTTCTTCAGACTGATTTCGAAAAACTTAGACCATATTTTCTCCCTCAACTTCAAAAATCATTTCAGAATCATCCTACATCACTGCAGAAGTTCCGACACAGTCTTTGCAAAGTGAACATGCAAAGAAGATCAAACACCTTCAACAAAAAAGGTAAAACAGCGATACAGGACAATTTTGAAGTTGAGGAAGAACATGAGATGGGAGTTTTTCGACATACTCTAACTGTCATGAACAAAAACAATCCAGGCAGAGTAAGACAAGAGGAGCGTTTGCCATTAAAAAGTATATAAATTGTATTATTTTTATTAAAATAACGATCGTTATGCTAGATAAGACCCTTCTTTCTCCGCTGGGATCGTTTACAACTGCATTTGGGATCGTTTGAAGCCACATTTAACTACATTTTGGAAGTTCAAAATAGGGGCACCATATCAGTCCATTATATGGGGAAAAATGCTGAAATGTTTTCTCAAAAAAACAAAACAATTTCTTATCGACTGAAGAAAGAAAGACATGAACATCTTGGATGACAAGGGCGTGAGTAAATTATTTGTAAATTGTTGTTCTAGAAGTGGACTTCTCCTTTAAGAATTTTTAGAAATTAATACTTTTATTTAGCAAGGATGCTTTAAATTGATCAAAAGTGGTGATGAAGACATTTATAATGTTACAAAAGATCCTTATTTAGAAAAATGCTGTTCTTCTGAACTTTCTATTTATCAAAGAAACCTGAAAAAATTATGCTCGGCTGTTTTCAACATAACATTAATAATAATAATAATAATAGTAAACAGCAAATCAGAATATTAGAATAATTTCTGAAGGATCATGTGACTGGAGTAATGATGCTAAAAATTCAACTTTAAAATTACAGGAATAAATTACTTTTTAAAATATATTCAAAACAGTTATTTTAAATATTTCGAAATATTACTGTTCTTTTGTACTTTGGTTCAAATAAATGTAGGCTTGGTGAGCAGAAAATACTTTTAAAAAAAATTTTACTGTTCATTTATATATATATATATATATAGAGAGAGAGAGAGAGAGAGAGAGAGAGAGAGGCGTTTACATTAACATATACATAAATTGCAGCTAAAAATGTAACACAATAGAACATATAAAAAAAACATAAAAAACATAATTTTTTTAAATATATTTATTATATATTTTTATTAAATTAATAGAATAAAATGTATTTCACAATGTGCAATATATTGTTTGAAATGATTTATTTCCACAAAAAGTTGGACAAATAAAGTGTTGTCCAACATTATATATGCCAGCTATTTTTCTCTCATGTAAAGTGAGATATAGTTGGTACCCATTGCAGACCCCTCAAATACGTTGATAGATGAGCAAAATAAACAGGCTATGAAATATTCACAAGCCAATTTATTATGCATGTGCATCACTACTTATGGAAGCAACGAGGATCTCATTTACATATTGCTCACACTTTAGCCATTCCAATCAGAGTGGTGGACACATTCCAGATGGGTGAGAGGTGTGATAGTCAATACTAAATCTAGTGCTGATCTTTTACAAACTGAAGAACAAATGTGTTTCAGACCGTTTCAGACATTGCAAGACTTTTTGTTGATTTGTATGATTGACCTCTTCAGTAAGATCAAACCTTTTTCTGAATGTTTACAAAGTCAGTATCAGAATATCATGTTTGTCTTTGTGGGATAAATGATGGAAAACATTCTGAGCTTTTATTCCTGTTCTTCTCCAGTGCAGAGAATGAAACACCAGCAGCTCATGTGTCTGTAGTCAAACTGCTCTGCCTCAGCTAAGCAGCTTGTCGATGAAGAGGAAGAGAGAGAAGACTGTTTGGGCTGATAAAATGTTTTTTAATTACCAGACACTGCATTCCAGCCCTCTCTCTGTCCTATGCTCTTCCTCACAGCTATAGGTCCAGTTTGATTTCTGATAATTGTGTTTGCTGATGTGGCATGTTTTTTTTTTCTTTAATACTGCACCAGACATTAACAGCAGGTCCACAGAGGGACAAACTGCAGTTACATCTCTCTTCTAATCAGCACTTTACAGCTAGATCCATTGACTCTGGTACTCCATTTCTGTCTACAGTTCCGTCTCTAAACCTGCAACAATGAGACTCAGCCATTACTTATTGTGCTGTGTGACACACAATCAATGTCATGCAGAGCAGCTGATGACTCATTCAGAAAGAGCTCAGAGCATGAAGGGTTAACCACTCATTAGGTTTGATTGTGTGTTTATGAACCACTTGTGTATTCAGCTGTTTATACAAACTGTACATTTTAGAGCTATCAAAACTATAAATCCCTTTTTGACACTTGTAATATGAGTCATACAATCTGAACATTAAACAGAGAGCTCTTAGTAAGTTTTTACTAACATGCAGGGGGTTAAAAACCTGACTGTTTCAATTGTAGTTTGAGATGAGAACGTTTTTCATTCAATTGAGTTCAGCCCCATTGCGTATTTAAGCTTTTCGCTTTTGTCCTCTTACAAAGTGAGCAAAGAAAGCATTTAAGTTGGCATTCTTCAATCGCTTTTTCAGACTACGAATTTGTTCCATTGACAGGGCAGCTTTAGGGCTGATAATAGGCCACGCCATTGATAGGCTGGAAACACTATTGTTTTAAAGTTTGATGTGAGACCTGATCCTATTTGGAAGGCCGCGATCATATCATTGTAGATTTCAGCTCGCCATTGGTCTAGCTTTCATAGTTGTTTATCATTACACGTTGCTCTAAATCCTGGCTGTGGTCTAGGGTATCAAGGCTGCATTAGCTGGACTCTGAGGTCGAAAGAAACAAAACTACTTTGCTGAAGGATCAATGTCTGCTGAAGCTTTTGCAATCAGGCTGTGACCGTGATTGAGCGTACGAGTCGTCCCTTAAGATAAGGCTGTAATCAACAGCGCACTAAATGTTCTTTGTTGTACATTCGGTTACACGCTAATGAGTTGTGCAAAGTGGAAATCTTTAAATACTAATGCGATTTAAATTGTATATAACTAAAGCTGCAAAGAAGTAAATAATAGAGGTAAAATATGAAAGAGATGAAGTAAACAATGAAGGTAAATTATAGGTAAAGTAGGGAAATATCTAGGCCTACCGCAATAAAGACTGTGTCACTATACTACTTACACCAAATAAAGATGTATTTGTTTATATACATATTTGAGTTGAAATTATTTTTTATGTGAGAAGAAATGGAGCACTGTGTCTCAGCATCAGCTGGTCAAACTGTCTGTGTTTATTTTGTATTAATGACGATTTTACTGGACCTACAATAGAGTGTTTTCACGCTCGTCATCAATCGCTCATATTGGTGGTACTGAATGTAAACAATACCACTGAACCAAACAGAACTTGCATATTTTGCTGCTGAAAATGGTCAAATATTATCATGCTGTGGGCTGTACTAATTGGTCGGACTGCCAAAAGTTATAACAAATCAAAGAGAAGAGTTGGGGAACTGAGGTCCAAAGGGGGTTTGTGGTTGGCCAAACTGAACCAGGATTTCCAGGGCAAGAATCTTGACAACATTTGTGTTTGTTCTTATAATTTTTGGTCAGGTAGGTAAAATATTAGGCTAATATCTTAATTAATACTGCTGGTATATATCTTTACCACCTATTAACTTTAGCTGCCTCCTTTTCTGCTTACTAAGTATAATTCTATATATGATTTAGCAGCCCCAACGCGTTTTTTTCCCATGGTTCAGACAGCATAAATTAACAGAACAACGTATTCAGTTATACATTAACCGTGCAGTCCATGCTATTGTTTACATCTGAGTATTGCCAGTATGGCTGCGTGTCCGGGTAACTGATCAAATCGTGACGGAAGTGCAAATCCACTGTGGCCATTTCTCAAACGGAAGGCTGAATCCTCTGTAAGTCGCATACGTAATTAAGCATGGTTTTTATTTCAGTTAACTGAACATTACATTCGTGAATTATAAGAATATTACAACAATATGCTTGACTAAGAATAATGGTCAAATGTATAACTGTTAATATTCTAAAATAAGATCTTCTTTATGACGTATGCCGTCTACAAATGTGAGAGAAACGGCCATTATTATGCGGCTACTTAAATATATATAGTTAGATAGAGCAAAAATTAACTTTAATTCAAAGCGAAAGCTGAAAGAAATGTGTTAAACAAATAACAGACAGCGAGAAAAAGATGTGTGTGTAATTAAAATTATACAAAATTTATCTAAAGCCTTTTGTAGCAACTAGTTGGTCTTAAAAATGACGTTATGACTGAACACTTTTATTAATAATTTAATTTAATGACAACATTTTGAAAAACAATCATATACAAGCAACAATAATTGATACAGAAGCGTCGCGAGTAATATCCAGTACTCTGTGAGGCTTTTATATGCTTCGGACGTTCGGCTTCCGGGTAAATGTCAAAACACTTCCGCTGAACTTCCTCTGCTTTACTTTCATTGTTGACAGTTTGTTAACTACTGAAAAATACTTTTTTAACAACCCATAGTTCAAAATCGGATTAACGGTAGTCAGTACATCTGGAATGACATGTCGTTTGTTTATTAGACGAGTAGCCGCTGCGTCAGTTGTGTGGGAAACTCTCATGTTTTCTTCACTGTTAGGGAGCTAAGCAGCTAGCCGTCTAGCCTGCTGTACAGCTGCTGTGTGTCTGGGAATTTGCACTGAAAACCAAGATTATGTTTCTCGGTGTGCTTTTGTTATGCTTTTACTTGTTTTGAATAACCTGTGCAGCATGGAATCTGAGGGAATTGTCATTCGGATAAAGACACCGGTGGGAGACATGGACTCATCAGTGGACTGTCCATCACATCTCAACTTCAATGATTTGCTGGTGAGTTGCTGATTTAACTTTAGTCACAGTGTGTATTTTTGTGGCATCTCAGTATATTTTAGAGGGAGAAAACATTTATGGAGTGTGTCATTCCCAGAAGAGTCGTTGTTACAGTAGTGGTGATGATTGACAGCTGTCAGTCAAATGTGTGATTGCTGGGTGATTCTCTTGTTTGGCAGGCCGCGATCAGGGATGTCATGCCTGAAGCCACAGTCACAGCTTTTGAATGTGAGCATTGATGTTGTATTTAAATTATTATGCAGTTTTTGCAATACTAAATCTATTTTGCAATCTCTTTGCAATGCTGTTATCTATATTTAGCAAAAACAACTGGTCATAAGGGGCTAAAGTCATGCAAAAATGTAAATATACAAGTTTGCAGAATGAGTGATAAAAATGTTTAAATGGGCATGTGAGTAGGTGAGAGGTGATTCAGAGGTGTTCTTGTTTATTTCAGATGAGGATGAAGTTGGCGACCGAATCACAGTTCGCAGTGATGAGGAGCTCAAAGCCATGCTGTCATATGTGAGTATGCCTGATGTATAAATGCACAGTTCTTTGAAATAGCTGTTAAACATTGCAAATTCTTAAATGTTTAGCATCCAGATAAAGCCAGTAAAGAACTGAGGGGAAAAAAAAAATTAAACAAAACTCTACCAATCAGAGAAGTCACTCGTATGATGGAAACAAGACTTTGCGAATGATAAGTCTGTCTCGTTCCACAAGTATTTAACCAGTCAAAGGTTTTTGAACAGTAAGGTTTTTAATGTTTTTTCAAAGAAGTCTCTTCAGCTCACCAAGCCTGCATTTATTTGATTCAAAGTACAGCAAAAATAGTACAAATTTAAATAATTTTTACTACTTAAAATAACTGTTTTCTATTTGAAATGTAATTTATTCCTGTGATCAAATTATTAGTCTTCAGTGTCACATGATCCTTCAGAAATCATTGTAAGATGCTGATTTGCCATTTTTCACATTTTTTTTTATTGTTGTTTTTTTGTTAATATTATTATTATTATCAATATTTAAAACAGTTGAGTACATTTTAGGATTCTTTGATGAATAGAAAGATCCAAAGATCAACGTTTATCTAAAATAAAAAACTTTTGTAACATTATACACTATACCATTCAAAAGCTTGGAGTCAGTTTTTTTTGTGGAGATAAATTGTAGAAATTAATACTTTTATTAAGCAAGGATGCTTTAAATTGATCAAAAGTGATGATAAAGAGGTTTATAGTGTTACAAAAGATTTCTATTTCAGATAAATGCTGTTCCTCTGAACTTTCTATTGATCAAAGAAACCTGAAAAAAATCTACTCAGCTGTTTTCAATATAGTAATAATAATAAAAATAAATGTTTTTTGAGCAGCAAATCAGAATATTAGAATGATTTGTGAATGGAATAATGATATTTATAATTAATATTTTTTTATAATCACAGGAATGCATTACATTTTAAAATATATTCTAGTAGAAAATAGTTATTTTAAATAGTAATAAATAAATAGTACAGAGTATTTTAAAATTTTACTGTTTTTGCTGTAGCTTGGATAAAGAAGAGACTTCTTTAAAAACATTACAAATTTTACTGTTCAAAAACTTTTGACTGGTAGTTTATGGACGGTATTAACATGATAACAGTATTAGACTTTTGAAACACCACAGTTATTGTTAATACCAATATACACTGCCCTCCAAAAGGTTGGAAACGCCCTAGAAAAGTGGGGTTTTGGACAATGTTGGTATAAATCATTTTTAATTTGTGATAGTTTTGCACTGATGGGGGACAACACAAACTATGAAAACATTTTATTACAGTTTATACATAGAAAACACTTAAATTTTCGATTCATCAAAATACCCACCATTAGCAGCTATTACAGCTTTGCGTAATCTGGGCCTAAATTCATTGTATTCTAAACTTAATTGGCAATCAATTGTTGAAGCTATTAGGTGTGCTCACCCAAAAATCTTTTAAAAACCTGGGCCAAGTTTAAGCCAGTAACCAGACATCACAGCTGGCAAAGGGGCATGTCTGACTTTGACATGTATATATTGCCATTATTATGTAATCAAAATGAAAATTATTATTGCTGGTCTTCAATGATAATGTAAAGTTACTTTAATGTATTTGCATCAAAAAATAAGGATTTATGCTGATATCGTCCAAAACCACTTTGCCGAGGGTGTTTCCAAACTTCTGGAGGGCAGTGTATTACAATATCTGATCCCGGAACTGGCTGGTTCATGAGACTGTTCAACAAAAGTGCTGTAATGAAATGCTTATGAAGAAAACGAACAAAGAAAAATACTTCCGGAACCAAGGCTGCTGAAAAGTGGGTGGTCACTGTTGCGCTCTATTACAGTCTGTTGTATTAGACTTCTGAATGCTGAAAGTGTTTTTGTTGGAAGGGAAAAGCTATTACAAATCTATTATTCCAGATCTATTCACCCTTGGGGAAAGTGTTCTCATTACTTTGCTGATTGGCAAGGATGACAAGTAGCTACATATTTTCTTTTTTCCTCTTCAATTTCTTCATCTATTTCCTTTTTCTGGCTGCACCTCTTGATGTTTCCATGGCGACCTGCATCTCTGGCTCGCACCCCCGTCTTAAATTATACAGGTGTTAACCAAGCAAGATTAGCAAAGGGAAAACTGTAATATTAAAATCCTGTGTATTTTTTTAACATTCATTATTTTTTGTGTTGACTCAGACGGTGGCCTCCCCCTGTGACCAGGCACAAATTGAAAACTTTTGCGTCTCACGCGTTTAATAGGAAGCTATTGTAAACTTTTGCCTGATTCCCTATTTAAACAGTCTTTCTTCTCGAGTGCAGGAATGTTGTTGCCAGCTCTTCTTTATCTCTCTCAGATTTCTGTTTGTCATTCCTAACGTTCTTTTTAAGACCGCCGTAGAAGTGCTTTCAATACTTACAGCTCACATTGTGGACACCAAGCGTAATGACTCGTAATAGTTTTTCCCCCTGCGAAGTACAGTGGAAGTTAAATGAACTATCAACTTTTATTATTTATTATTCAATACTTAAAGTTTCGCCTCATTAGAAGCACAGCCCTCCTGGGTAGAGGAATTTTTCAAAATCCACTTTCAGCTGGTGTTGTCTTTTACCCCCCATCAGCTCTCAATGACTCTCGAGTAGCCATGGGCTTCAAAAGCACCGCTTCTGCAGGAAAAGAAATCACTTAGATTTGAAATTTATTTATTTTTAGATGCTTTATCAAAGTTGTACCTCTCAAGGCCATTGCAGTCATTAGCCAGATTAGGCCAGAAGGTGACACACTGACAATGATGTCTCGCGGGTGTCCTGCACTGCCTGAGTGTAATTCAACTTTTTTTCCTGCCTTGATTAATTCTGCGGTCGCCGTGTGACTGGTTCTGAAACGCACATTCTGACATTGGAGATATTTGTGGGAATGCGTACGAGCGTTCTCATTTGTTATCGCAACAATCTGCATTAATGCTTATGTACAGAGAGATTTTCGCACATCACCAAAGAATTCTTTGAGGCCATATTACTCTGACAGTGAATATTACAGCGCGTTGCAGATTGCCTCCTCGTCGCATTTTGGTTAACAGCACAACCGAGTCCACTTTTTCTGAAAATGAGTTTTTCCTCCCATGATGCCATTTGCTCCTCTGGGGAGAGCGCAAGCTGCTGAGAAGGGGGGAATTTAATATGCGTGTAACGTGTGCGGAAGCTTGCGCCTACATTTAACCGATCATTGTGGTCATATTTCAAGCATGTGCCCTTTGCCTTGGTGGCTCTTGGGGTCTCTGTGGGGACCTTTATAAATTTGCTTCAATTAATTCCATGTGAAGGGATCTACTGTTATGTAGACTTAATAGGAATTAAGAGATGACTTCTTGCTTTACAGGTGCGTAAGCTAATTCGCCGAGCTCTCTGGTGGAATCCGACCTTCAAACTGTCTTCACTGCACTTTTTTTTTTTTTTTTTTTAGTCCAGCAGCAATCATCAGTCTGAGGTCTCTGAGATGTTCTGTGTCCCTGGTGAGCTGCTTCTTACCGTCAGCCTTTTCAGGATGTTAGTTCAAAGTTAAAGACTGACCCATGTCAGATGTAGCTTCGCTAACATACACACACACACACACACACACTCACAGGCACTGATCTCCCAGGCTGGGCTGGCTAATTACGGAGCGCTTTACTCAGGGTGTGTTAATGATCGGGGTCCAACAGAGCGGAGGTCCGACTCCTCTGTTCCCTCCAGCTCTCAAGCTGCCTTCCTGTGATCAAACTGCCTTTAGTTATTGTCCAACAAAGGGAGGTTTCTTTTAATACACTGTTACAGATTAGTTAGGTAATTGCAGCCCTAATCGATAAAGCAACCGAGTGGAAAATTAAAGGTGTGTGTTTTGGTAGAGCTACATGGTTTCAGCGCCTGCAGGCAGTGCAGAGAGGTGACAGTGATAAATAGGGTATTTAATAACAGCTGCTCTAACACTGCTTCCTCTGCATGTCCTCGCGCGCGCCCCGGCGTATTCATCACGCATTCGCACGCGGCGGAGGGACGGCACTGTACCGCCGGCCCCTCGGTTAGGCTTGCTTTTGACCTTTGTCTTGTTCTGTCTTTGTCTCTCTTTCTCTCTGTCTCTGTCTTTCTTTCAAACACTGACACTCTCCCCTCCTCTCTTGTCCATCTGGATCTGTGGTTTTTAATGGCTTTATTGTGTGTGATGGGGGCTCTGTGTGTGGACACAAAGGTCTCGTGCTGGACTGAGAGAAGAGGACGAACAACCAGATGGTTCTGTTAACCGAAGCATCAATTGAATGTTCTTTTGGCAGGAGACAAAAATCTGTGCGTGTGTTTGAAATAAGGAGGGAGTTCTTTCGAAATAGAATCAGCAGAAGTGGTAAATACCTGCAAGATCAATATAAAAAATATTGAATATTTATACAATAATATATATATATATATATATATATATATATATATATATATATATTTGTACCATAAATATATACAAACTTTATTTTATTAAAACTTTTTTATTAAAAAAATTTTGATTAGTAATATGCATTGCTAAGAACTTCATTTAGACAACTTTTTATGTATACTTTTTATGCTATTTATTCAACTTTCAATTTCAAAAACCAACCCTTATGGATGGTTTTGTGGTGCAGGGTCATATATATATATATATATATATATATACATACACATAC
>JAHKKF010508565.1:0-13144 GCA_019740295.1 Labeo calbasu
GAAGCTCTCAGATTTCATCAAAAATATCTTAATTTGTGTTCTGAGGATGAACAAAAGTCTTATGGGTTTAGAATGACATGATGATGAGTAATTAATGACAGAATATTCATTTTGGATGAACTATGCCTTTAACACAGAGAATCATTTTAAAACAGTTCTTCAAGATTATATGGTTCTAAATAGAACTGTTAAAGAACTGCCTTTTGTAGAATGTAGCTTTAAAGTAGCTTGGCCAACACTGATTCTTATATTCAGTGCTTGAAATCCATTTGTTACCTCACACAAACAGCACATTACCATGCCAATCAGTGAAAGCAGTCTTCTGTACCACACTTATTTATCTTCTACAGCCGTTCATTCCCCTTTGCTGGTCCCCCTCCACTGGCTTTCACTGGCACTTAATTTCTATTAATGGCTTTGCATTCTCAGGTTTAAATAAAATTGAATGTTAGACGGGGCGCATTCGCTGCACATGAGGAAATATGCATTGGCCATTATCGCCCATAATGTGTTGGCTCACAAGTAATTCCATTGTGTTCACTGTATGTTTGAGTGAATCATTTGAATGGGGAGATTTATCAGTCTCTCTGCATATTTCAGGCCTGTGCTGCATCTTAGCTGTCGAGTTTATGACCTTTCGGTCGGGTTCAGACAAACGCATTTTGTCTCCTGTTGTGTTGTGTGACCAAAGACACACTGAAATATAGTTTGGTACATTTTTTATCTTATTTCTCCTTGCCTAAAGGACATCTTAAGTTAAAAAGATGGTACAGTTTACTCATTCTCCCCTATGTCATGTCTTGTTTTTGGAGTGTGTGAACTTGTTTGTGCACTCCAGAGAGTTCTGGGACTGCCCAAAATAGAAATGGGTCAACTCTGTACTAACATAGTATTTTAGGAGTGTTTCCCCTGGTGCTGTGCAATGGCTTGACTGTAATGTTTGACTGATTGCTGTCTGCAGCACTGAGACTCCGACACAACAATACAGCTATTCACATTTGCTGACAGCAGGTCTTTTAACCCTCTCTCAGCTTCCCCAGTGCTTCCTCTCTCTTTTTCTCCCTCAACATACACACACACACACACACATATATTCACATACATATATGTGTTCAGATATTGGTCAATATACACACGCATCACCTACAGAGCTTTTAACATTTTTAACATTTTGTCAATTAGCTGAAAACAGAAAAAAAAATCTTTAATATCTCTTTTTTTTTTTTTTTTTTTTTTTTAGGCAGCAAATATTAATATATGAAATATATATTAATATATTATTTAATATATTAAATATTAAAATATTAATCAATTTTTACGAAAATATATAATTTCAAAAATACATAAAACTAAATAAATAAATAAATAAATAAAAACTGTACTTATGGATAATATAATATGTGACCCTGGACCACAAAACCAGTCATAAGGGTCAATTTGTATTATTATTATTATTTAATTAAGATTTATGCATCTGAATAAGATGATATAATATACATCTGAATATAACTAAATAAATAAGCTTTCCATTGATGGTTTGTTATGATAGGACAATATTTGGCCAAGATACAACTATTTGAAAATCTGGAATCTGAGGGTTCAAAAAAATTAAAATATTGAAAAAATCGCCTTTAAAGTTGTTCAAATGAAGTTCTTAGCAATGCATATTACTAATCAAAAATTACATTTTGATATATTTACAGTAGGAACTTTACAAAATATCTTCATGGAACATGATCTTTACCTAACTTCCTTTTTGCATAAAAGAAAAATTGATAATTTTGACCCACACAATGTATTTTTGGCTATTGCTACAAATATTGTAAATTTGTGGTCCAGGGTCACATATTAAAGTAATGGTAGGCCACTTAAGTAAGAAGAGTTCACTTTCATTACCAAGAATATGAATTTAAAACATTATACATTTTCATCTAATTGCAAATAACATGCAGTGTCCAAAACATTACACTCAGTTCACACTTCAGATTATTATTTTGAAGTATATTATTTCTGTAACAAGTACTCTTTTAAAAAGTGCATTTTCACAAGGGCATCCCTTTAAATATCCATCCTCTTCATTTTTTTTTTTCCCTAAATGTGTCCTTTCAGAGCCATTCAGCTTTACTCATATTTGCTAAGATACAAAATTCTTCCATTAAAAGTCATTAAAATATCTCAATACAAATAAAATTAGATTGAAATCAAAGCATCCTCCTTTCAGTATAACTCAAATATTTTTATTTAGCAACTCCAACACATTAATTCAATAGCTTGATATTCGCATTTTATTTTTCTTAAAGATTTTTATTAGAAACATCTGTGACAAAGTTAAAGCTGAAATGCAAGTCTATTGATTTTCTTACGTTATGAATAAGCAATCTCTAAGCAGTACAGTTTTTCTCTGCTTGTATGTTTTTTGCTGTAATGTAATTGATTTTTGGAACGATAGGTCATTAGACGAATTTATTCCACATTCAGTATTTTTCAATACGTGGAAAAAACGCTCCCTGACATTCTCTTTGAGAAGCTCAAGTCAAGCGCCACATGAAAACACACTCACAGATGAATACTCTCAATCACCATCAAGAGAGATATTGCTTATCCTGTGTATTATATTTACAGTTTCCAGCCCTGCTCAGATCACTCACTGGTGTAATATAATGTTTGCAGGGATAGGCAAAATCTGTATGCATTTCATTTTTTCCAGTCCCAGGTGAGCTAAAAATAAGTCAAGCACATTGTGTCAACTCTGAGGCGATTTCGGAGAATGATGTTTTGAGTGGAACCAACTCCACGAGATCTCAGGCTGAATTTCATTGGAGGCGGTGAAGCGTGTCGAAAGATGTTTGAACTGTCTCTCCATAGCCTTTGCATAAGGATTAAATTCACCTCCCCAAATTTATTAATCATATCAGATATGAAATTTACTATCGTAGAGGCGGGTGTTTGTTTGCCGGCGGTAATTCGAGGCCGGTGAGAGAAGGAAGGAGTCAAGTAAAGGTCGCCGTTTCTCATATGAGATTGCGGGACGTTTGGACTTTGCATTTGGAGAGGCCCTCTAAAGAGATCCGGCTCTGTTTTCACACCGCGGCTAATCTGTGTCATTCAATACGAGGCGGTACTCTCTCTGAATGAGTTGCCCATGCTCCCGTCACAAAAACAGCTCATGCAGGCACATTTCAGAGGGTGTCACATTAAAACTTGATAAGGAACACGGTTGGATGGGTCTTACGAGACAAAACCGAATATGGGCCCTCACTACTCTGGTAAAGCCGCTCTGACACTATTTATCCGGCTATGCTTGATGGCACTTATTTGTCCGCCGAGACATGATACGCGGAGGTAAGAAGGTCACGGTTACATCAATGCTTTCACTGTACTTTTACCCTTCCCATGTTGATGTCAGAGAACTATGCTCCCCGTCCTCCCATAGGAATCTCAATATTTCATTTGGCTCCTAGACAGCACTGAGATTAAATGTAGAGCAAGTGGAGACACAAAAGGAGATTTTGAAAAATGTCTCAGGTTTTTTTTACCCCCACGCAATGAAAGTCATTGGTTGACGGCGCTGTTTTAGACCCAGTTGACTTTCATTGAATGGACAAACTGTTTAAACGTGAAACAAATCATATTTTGTGTTTCACTGAAGAAAGGTTTGTAATGACATTAGAGTAAGGAAATAAACAGAATGGTCCATTTTTTTTGGTAAACTATGAAGACTAAAATCTTCATCTTCTTAGACTTGTTTCCTTAGGACCTCTATATCTCTTTTAGAGTTTCATAAGAGATCTTAAAAAGTGTTCACATTACATTTGCTGAGACGTTTCCAATCAGAAGTCAAATAAAAGGTTGTAGTAGACACTAGCTTATTGTGTCTGAGTCTGAGTCAAGACAGAGTCCATATGCTTCTGGGTCCATGGAAAGACCAAGACCATGAAAATATGGGCTTGCATTCTTAAAAATATTTTTTTATCTGTATAGTTCCATAAAGAACTTTTAGCATCCCATTCCATAAAATTCTTTATATCAGTAAAAAGAATCTTTGGAATTTTTAAATGTTCTTCATACTAAGTAAAAATGGTTCTTTTAAGAACTTTTCACTGAAAGGGCCTTTAGGGAACCAAAAATGGTTCATTTTTGATATTGCTGTAAAATTCCCTTTTGAAACTTTATTTTTGAAATTACGGACTCGGAATAAAGATGAACTAATCCTTCAAAGGAGAAGTCCTCTTCTCCTTTAAAAAAATATGTTTTTTTGAGGAAAACATTTCAGGATTTTTCTCCATATAATGGACTGCTATGGTGCCCCAACTTCCAAAATGCAGTTTAAATGCGGCTTCAAATGATCCCAAATGCCGGTGTAAACGATTCCAGCCGAGAAAGAAGGGTCTTGTCTAGAGAACTGATTGGTTATTTTCATTAAAAAAATACAATTTAAATCTTTTTAATCTCAAATTCTTGTCTTGTCTTGCTCTGCCTAAACTCTGTGTATTCTGGTTCAAGACAGTTAGGGTATGTCGAAAAACTCCAATCATATTTTCTCCCTCAATCTCAAAAATAATTTCAAAATCATCCTACATCGCTGCAGAAGTACTGACCCAGTCTTTGCAAAGAGAACATGCAAAAAAGATCAAACATCCTTAATAAAAAAGGTAAAACAGCGATATAGGATGATTTTGAAGTTGAGGCAGAACATGAGATGGGAATTTTTCAACATACCCTAACTGCCATGAACTGAAAAAAAAAAACAAAAAAAAAAACAGTTCAGGCAGAGCAAGACAAGACGAGCGTTTGATATTAAAAAGTATATCAATTGTATTTTTTAAATAAAAATAACTGATCGTTTCGCTAGATAAGACCCTTCTTCCTCAGCTGGGATCGTTTACAACCGCATTTGGGATCGTTTGAAGCTGCATTTAAACTGCATTTTGGAAGTTCAAACTCGGGGCACCATAGAAGTCCGCTATATGGAGAAAAATCCTGAAATGTTTTCCTCAAAAAACATAATTTCTTTCCGACTGAAGAAAGAAAGACATGAACATCTTGGATGACAAGGGCGTGAGTACATTATCTGTAAATTTTTGTTCTGAAAGTGGACTTCTCCTTTAAGGGTTTCTGTCACCAATTGTCTCATCTGTGTCCATTTGTGTAGAAACATCTGAAAGTTTAGACTTGAAACATAAATGAGAACTACATCAAAATATGTAACAATAAAAAAAAATTGCATTGGGATAACGTTATTGGGTATATGGCTCGAGGTAAACCATAATACTGCATGCATCAGCTGTGAGCTCCATCTGAGCAAAGTCCAGTGCCGGTGAATGTACGACTGATTGGGTTTTCTATTACTTTCTATTACATTCTATTACCTGATACAGCAGTTTACACACATTATGGCAATTATGAATTACAATCATCCCAGCAAACTACCAGCTACCAATAATGCTTTTATTATAGGACTATCGACCATTCGTCCTCAGGGAGGGAGTGGACAGTGACATGTAATCAGAAGTTTGATTGATGATTTGTTTAGGGTGTATTGACTGAACGTCACTCAGTCTGCAATGGACTGTAATTCACGCATTTCTCTCCATCTCCGTGACATTAGGGCATAAAGCGACACCCTAAAAACCACCAGACGGCCCCTAAAGCTACGATTCACCAGAAGCCATTTTAGAGCCAGTAATAACACCTTTTACAGCAGAAGAGAGTATTACTGAAAGTTTTTACTGCATTAGAGTCGTGATGAGGTGCAGTGCAAGTGTGTTTATAGTGGGTTGGGAGGCTAATGGAGGCCAGCCTCATTTTGTTTACTGTCCATTCTCATCATCGTTTTACAGCTGAAAAAGGCGACCAGGGATATCAAGTGTGAAGAAGACTTTAAGACTCAGGGAGCAGCTGATAATAATTCTCTATGCTTCTCACATCACTTTACATGGGTGAGACACTAGGCCGCACTTGGTTCCAGAAGACTCTGACATGTAGGATGCTATTCTTTTAAGACTGATGGAAAAAGGTATGTGTAGGTTTTTGGTAGTTTCCAGCTAAAATGAACGCTAGTGGCAGTAAAACACCAACAACTCATTACTTTTCACGCAAATTGCAATTACAGGGCCGATTATTAATAAGTACTTTATTTTGTGCAGTTCTTTGCGCAATAGTATGTTATGATTTTAAAGGGATAGTTCACCCAAAAATTAAAATTCTGTTATTAATTACTCACCCTTATGTCGTTTCAAACCCATTCATTTTCGGAACACAAATTAAAATATTTTTGATGAAATCTGAGCGCTTTATGACCCTGCATAGACAGCAACAAAACTGGCCCACGTTAAAGGCCCAGAAAGGTAGTAAGGACATCGATAAAATAGTCTGTGTGACATCAGTGGTTCAACCTGAATTACTTTTTGTGCACAAAGAAATCAAAAATAGCAACTATATTCAACAATTTCTTCTCTTCCATGTCAGTCTACGATGCATATTCACTGTAAAAAAACAATAAAAAAACACACAATTTGTTGAGTCAACTCAAAATAATTTGTTACCCCAGCTGCCTTAATGTTTTAATTGAATTGAATGAACTCAAATATCTAAGCTGTCACTTAATACAACTTAACATTTCAAGTTGACTAAACTTTTTTGAGTTGACTGAACTTAAAATTTTAAGGCAGTCAGGTTACAAATTATTTTAAGTTGAATCAATAAGTTGTTTTTTACAGTGTTTAGGAGAGTACCACATAACTATACGGTTGACCAACTGACGTCACATGGACTATTTTATCAATGTCCTTACTACCTTTCTTGGCCTGTAACGTGTCAGTTGCATTGCTGTCTATGCAGGGTTTTATCAGAATATTTTAGTTTGTGTTCTGAAGATGAATAAAAGTCTTACAGGTTTGAAACGACATAAGGGTGAGTAATTAATGACAGAATTTAAATTTTTCGGCAATCTATCCCTTTAAGACACTTTAACAGTCATGCATGATTTGTAAACTAATACAGTTTAATGTTCGCATCACATAACCAGCTCCACACATGGCTTTTCTGCTGTAGTAAACTTGCTCAGGAGCTCACCCGGTAAAGGTACACTGCATAGCACTCGGACAAATCGTGAAACACGAGTCAGGATAAAAGTGCTCAAAGACTTGTAGAAGCAATCTAAAATAGCTTGGTTACTTCAAATGTGCTTTTATGCCACATTTGCTTTTGTTAACATGATTGGTTAGCTTTAAAGCAGAGTTTAGTGTAGGTGGTATGTTATTTTCAAACGCAACAGAGCATTTCGGAACTACCTTGATACGCACAACAACCAACATGATAAAACATTGCCAGATTCATATTATAACATGCTTTTAGTGCTACTCACTGCACTTTTTACTTTGAAAGTGTTGCGAAACACGCAATTTCAAAAGTACTGTTAGCTTTCCAGTTGCTTAATTGTCAGATAGAATTCTTTTAGCAACCAAATTGAATTTACACACTTGTCTCTGTAAACGTTTGCTAAACAAGTATTGCTGTCATGTACAGTAAACTTTGACTCACTGATATATTTTATTTGCTTAAAATGTGCCTGACAACTGCATTTCTGTGAAATGGTGCTGTAGATTTGCGCAAGTTGGATGGTTGATTTCATGTGGCATTTTATTGCTTTTTTCCAAGTAGTAAGTTGATAATTCCAGCTTTCCAAGTTGAATGGAATGCAGCATCAGTTATCTGTTTAGTTCTGGTGGACTTACTGCGTATTTTCTGCCAGGTTGTGTTGACTCACCAAGTTGCATGCAGGGTCTTAGTATTTTATTAACCGGCTGAGTTGGGGAATGCATGGACTTCTGCATTGACCCATGGATAAGTTCCAAAGCACGACGTCAGCCCTCTGTCAGGGACACGCATGAAATCTCAGGAGAGAAGTGACCGATGTAATCACATTGAATCTGTTGCCCTGCATCGTACAGGCTAGCAAAACAAAAATCAATCCGTCTCGGCAAGGAAGAGTCAGAGAGAAAAAAGAGGAAAGAAGGAAAGGGAGAAAGGCCAAGACAGAAAGCGTAAATCTATTCAGCGGTGGGAAATATTGCACGGCGTAAGACACAATTGAAGATAAATAAGGCGCAGGGCATGACTTTAAAATAGTGCATTAAAGGAACTCCTCGGGGGATTGAAATCACTGCCTGTGAACCCAATCCTAAACTAAATTACAGAGGGGGGTAGGCATGATTTCATGGTTCACTACCTAATTTTCCAACACTTTTTTACTCTCTCCTCCATTCGGTTTCTTTTTCTCTGCTCTTAAACTCCCTCCGGGACAAACACGCCTAAAGAGTAAGCACCGTGTATGTTAGTTTAGTTTTCTTGCAGTGGCTTTCACTTAAGTCAATACTGTAACTACTGTTAGCAATAGAATTTATATATATATATATATATATATATATATATAGTCACAGTGGGCAAAGAGACCTTTACTGTAACTTGCATAATTCAAATTTCTTTCAATAAACACGAATGCTTAGCTCTCGAAATGATTAAGGTTTATAGTGAGAACATAAAAGCCTGAGACCACACTGAAAATATGCATCTAATATGTAATTTGAACCTGAAGTGGTTTTTAACTTGAAAGGAAGAAAACCGGGAAGCCGACGTGTAACTTTTACTTCATGATTTAATTTAAATGAATATTTTATAGGCAAGATGACCTTTGCATAACTTTTTACTTTTACATTGAGTACATTCAGTTTCGTATTTAATCAGTTTTCTGTGATTTTTTTTTTCATTTGGCTTTTTAAATTGTTTTCAAGGTAGTTTAATTAATGACATTTTTTAATGTAATGAAAAATGTGTTAAATAAGTGCTTCAAAAATGTTCACAGACTTTTACATATAAAAGTATTTTAAATGTGCAATAAAAGGCAGGCGCATGTCCTGTCCGTCCTCCAGGCAGAGAAAGACAAACAAAGCGGGGAGGGGGCGGATAGTCGTGCCCCTGGATGTGGCCATCCTGTTGAACAGCAGTAATGCAATGTGTTTCTCCCCTCAGCAGGGGTCAAAGAAAAATAGGAGGGAGTGTGTCTGTCCACAACCATCAATCTTTAACCCCGAGCACCTCCCACGGCCCAGCGCTGGTCTCTCTCATCCCTCACCCACATCTCCCCAAACACCTCACAATCACTGGAGCGTAGCCACTGAATGCATTTCAACTCAATAACACCCTCAGTGTAAACACACACTCTTACAGACACACTGAATCTCAATAGCAGCTTGTGTCGGCTCAAGTTTTTTTCAAAAATTACAGTGTATCAAAGGTATAAAGAGAAAATGATACTCAAGCCTTCGAAATTGGTTAAACATGGATAACAGATTGTAAAACTGTAAACTGTCAGATAGCAAATATGATTTGATCATCTGTGTGGTTAGGGGTCAGTAACAATTGTTCTGAGAAACTGTGTTTTTGTGTTTTAAGCTAGTCAGGTAACTGATAGACAAAGCATACACATTCAATTCAATGACCAGAGTTATAACACGTAACACAGTAAGACAGTACTGTATTCGAATTACTTTTCCTGATGGTGCATTACGTAATTTGATTACAGTTACTAATATCAATAAAATTAAAAGCATTTAAAATCATGTTCTGCGCATTAGTATACCCTTTTATTAATCACTAGGGAATGCACGCTAAAATGCAGATGAGTCAAATTCATCTGAAAGCTGAACAAATAGGCTTTCCATTGATGTATTGTTTGTTAGGATAGGACAATATTTGGCTGAGATTCATCTATTTGAATTGTTTTTTTTTGTGTTTTCCTTTTTTTTTTTTTTCTTTAATAATACAATGCCTGCCATTATAGTTTGGGAAAGGTCCAACTAGTAAAATGCATACAACTTAATGTCACACTAACATGTGTAAGAATAAATGACTTATCAGAATTATTTTCTCTGCTGGATCAAGCCGCGTGACGCATTGCGTTCTTCTTCTTAAGTAAACACAAAGCTTATTCCTCAGAGCACCTTTTTCCAAAAATGGAGAGTAGCCTAGAACTTGAATCTTGCTGCTTTGTTTATGAAGGTGATGGGGACGTTTACATGTTCGTGCATCTCACATGGATGACTAGTATGAATAGCGTGCTGCACATGAGTGGGTCCATATTACAGATAATGAGCTCAGACGGGAAAGACTGGACCTCACGTTGGTCTCATACAGATTACTTTTGAGAGAACATTTGTTTTCGATGTGACATACTTAAAGCTTTCTATAGATATATTTCTCATCTCTGTGTAAGTATTCACTGAGTTTTTGATCATTTTTATGCCGCGTTTCAGAAAGAAGTTTACGGCGACCAAGACGTCAGAAAGTGCACCCTGTTTGTTTTCTTTATTTTACAAAAGCATTGTTGATATTGCGAGTGCATATGAATAAATGTATACCTTTTGCAGTTTCAAATGATGTATTACTCTTATCTGTATCATCAAAAAGAATTTAAAGTTCTTTTCACTGTTATCAGGAAAAAATGCAAGTGATCGTTCAAGTCGCTGTTTTCATACTTATGTAATTTTTTAGTCGGTATTAAATTACTGAAAGAACCATGAGTTTCACTTTGTAGTGTATTTTTTTTTTAGGTTTGATGACTTGAAAAATAATGTAAACTTGAAAGTAACTTGAAAGTAAAGTAATTAGTAATCTGATTACTTTTAAAATGCAGTAAAGTGAGTGATGTATTCAAATTGTAATTTACAATTTGCAGTTACTACAGTAGTATTACTATAATATTATTACTACAATTACTTTTTTGAGTAACTTACCCAACACTGTCAGTGACAGTCTTTCTAAAGACTGAAATGATGTACAGCTTGATATAGTGTATATAGTGTATATTACACATGTAGTGGTTTGTGTGTGTGTGTGTGTGTGTGTGTGTGTGTGTCTATTTAACCATATTTTAGGGACAAATGTGTGCCAGAAATGAGCTAAATCTTACTAACTAACTAACCAACTAACTGACTGACTAAATAAATAAATAAATAAATGGGGGGCCATCCTCATTAAAAAAAAAAGAAAAAAAAAAGTATAAAATTGTATTTGTTTGTTTGTTTGTTTGTTTGTTTGTTTGTTTGTTTGTTTGTTTATGTATTAATTTGCATTCAAGGCTTCTATGTAAATTTTACAGCATGTACAGCATGTATTCAAATGTGAAATAAATAAATAAAATAATAATTATAAGTTTGAAACCACAATTAGAACCACAATTATAGATATGAATGCCTCTGAATACTAATAAGATCACTTTTTGTATTTAAAAAGGATTTAAGTAATTTCAAATAGTTTAAATAAGTAGCACTTAGACTTATTATTATTCCTCACAGTGAAAAGATTAAGTACCATATAAAAGGGGAAAACTATTCAGAAATATTAATCTGTATTATTGCAGTAATAGTATTCCTTTGAGGTGTGCTCTTAATTGAGATACAGTGAGTTCATATGATGAAGGACCTCCATAATAGAGAAGTTTAATACTCTGACTGATTATAATCTAGGTAATAGTGCTATTGTATTTCTCAGGCCTGTATTTCTTATATTCAAAGACAGTAGGGAGTTAGTTTTTGTGAGGTAAAAAGCAAACAAAGTCTCTCCTACCCCTGATGGTTTCAGTGCTAATGGTTTGTGCTTTTAAGACTCATTCACTGAATCCTTTATTCAAGGCTGATTGTGTCCACCTGACAGTGTCTGCATGTTCATTTAATGGAAGATGAATTCAAACTTCTCACAATGCCTTTCTAATGACTTTCTCCGAGTTTCCCTCAGTAGATGAGTGGAGGAGAGATGAGAGACGGCCCGGTTCAGTCCCTGACTCCTGCAGAGTGAACGTCACTGACTAGAGAGAGAGTGTGTGTGTGGTTAACCCTCAGACGGGTTAACCCCTTAGTCGAGTAATCACGCTGGGCTAATCCTCTCCCAGACGGACTAGCCTTTGCGTCACCCTGCATACAGAAGTAGCCGCTCCACACAGCCACGTGAGAGGGAGCGAATGCAGGAAATCGCTCTCCATCCCCTGTGATATCTGCTAGCCTGAGGCTGTGGGGATAAGATGATTGAGGTGACACTGGAAAGAGAGAGAGAGAGAAAAAAAGAGAGAGAGAGAGGGATGAGGAGGAGGGGGGAAGATATGAAATGGAAAAGAGGAAGTCCAACCTACCGTAAGATAGAGAATGAGAGAACGATAGGGCAGTACGATGGAAAAAAGCCATATATTGGTGAGGGAGAGTGTGAGAGAGGAACAGGAAGGGAGAGATGAGAAGGAAAAGAGATTGGAGGCTTAGACTGCTAGACTGGTCTGTGAATGATAAGGGAATTGAAAAAAGTGATTGACATCTAATCCATCAGGTCTAAATTCACACATTCAAACACAATAGAGCCCAAGCGGAGGATTTAGATCATCAGCGGGCGACTGGATGATTATCAAATGTCATATGTGTCAGTCATGACTACAATTTTTAATCCAATTAATTTCCAAGCGTGGCGATGTAATTGTGACCAACAGGAGGTCTTATGTTTAAACGTAAAATTAAAGGCATGTTGAGTTCATTTCACTTCATTTATGGATGGAAACAAAGCAAGTTTATGTTTCTATCCTAATAGCGCTATTTTGAAACTGACATATAATTAAATTCCAAAATAATTATGCCTACCGGAAAACAAAAGAAAAAAACTACACTTTCACATCTGGTTATTTCAAATCATAATGTTTCTCGCTCATAATTAATATTTTATTTGCATTCACACAACCTGAATACCTCCCTACATCTGTCACTTTGTCATGTTGTGTGTGCGTGCGGTCTTTGAATATGCTGCTTGAGTATTTAAATCATCCTCACCGCATGCAGTCTGCATTCATAACTACACCAGCCACCTGGGATCCCTTGAAATTCACAAACACAAATATTTCAGTTCTTTTTTCTTTGTACAATAACCTCATTAGGTGAATATTTGGTTCAGTTGTGTCAGGAATCACTAAAATTATTGTTTAATATGTCCGTAGTGACATCCCTGCTGACAAGACCAGCAGAGATGGTGGTCACCAATATGTTTAGACAGAAAACCCACAGCAGGGTTCTTAAAAGCCTTATAATATAGTATAGTATAGTATAGTATAGTA
>JAHKKF010508567.1:0-10574 GCA_019740295.1 Labeo calbasu
AAAAAAAA
This sequence comes from Labeo calbasu, assembly GCA_019740295.1. Classification (NCBI taxonomy): domain Eukaryota; kingdom Metazoa; phylum Chordata; class Actinopteri; order Cypriniformes; family Cyprinidae; genus Labeo; species Labeo calbasu. The sequence continues at coordinate 9 of JAHKKF010508567.1, forward strand.
ACATACACAAACAAAACCAAATTAAACCCTGCGACTCGTGACGATACACTGATGTCCTAAGACACGAAACGACCGGTTTGTGCGAGAAAACGAACAGTATTTACCTCATTTTTACATGTGTACGCGCTCTGGCGTAGTATACGCAAGCGCCAGACGCGATCTCCGTAAACAATGAGTGACGTATAAGCGCAGATCGCTTCCGGCGCTTGCGTATACTACGCCAGAGCGCGTACACAAGTCACGCGCTAGATGCTGTGCATGTGCTCAGGACAGTAAGACATAGCGGTGAATCAGATGTAAAAAATGATATAAATACTGTTCAGTTTCTCACACAAATCGATCGTTTCGTGTCTTAGGACATCAGTGTATCGTCAGGAGTCGCAGGGATTCATTTGTTTTTGTTTTTGTTTTTGTTTTTGTATGTTTTTTTTGTTGTTTTTTTTTTTTTTACTATCAAAGATTTGGTAGCCATTGACTGCCTTTATATGACTGACAGACTGCAACGGTTTGAGTTAAACATCTTCGTTTGTGTTCTGCTGAAGAAACAAAGTCACCTAACGTTACATCTTGGATGCCCTGGGAGTAAGCAGATAAACATCAAATTTCGGGATAGTTCACCTCACAGACATCATTTACTCACATTCGTTTTAAAAACAAAATATTTTAAATGAAACCTGACAGATTTCTGTCTTTTAAAATAAAAAACGGCAATTTCACCTCAACTTTGATGCTTCAGAAAGTTTATAAAGACATTGTACGTAATCCATATGAATCAAACGGCTATAATCCAAGTCTTCTGAAGAAACACGACTGCTTTGTATGATAAACGGTTTTAATTTATGCTTTATTCACATATAAACATTGATAAACACACTTACACAGAGCTAAAAGTACAGAGAGTTAAATAAACGTAGAGATGTTAGGAAACATGCTAAAAACATAGCATGCTAATGCCTAAAAGTTTAGATTCTCACTAGCTCAACTAGTTACTCATCTTAATCATCAGTTTGTTTACATATTTAGCTTTTTTTTGTGTGATTACATTAGTTGTGTCCCTTACTAAAATTAACCATGGTTTTGTTATAGTAAAAATGTAGTAACCAGTGTAGTTTTTGGTGTATTGATTATCATTTGTATAACCACAGTTTTACTGCAAATGCCATGCTTAAACTATGATTAGCGCAGCAAAACCATGGTTATTTGTGGTTAACATTGTTTAACTGTTGTAAGCATGTTTTTTGGTTTTATTTTTAGTAAAACAATTAATTTTCCCAAAGGTGTAGACTCTTGAACAATCCACTTTAAATCTCAAGTGTTGACTTGAGTTCTTATAGTCCGTATACATTGTCTGTGAACATATGCTGGTTGTTTTTTGTTGTTACAGTATGTAGATTTTATTGATGGTACCATGTATTTCCATTTACACACGTCGTTGTTATTTGTCATCATTAATCACTTCTTTTTAAAGAGGCCATTGATTACGCATCAACACATTGTCTGCCAAAGTAGAAAAAATTAGGGTATTGCGCAAACTACAACTGAGACTTAAAGTACAGCAGTGTTGCCAAGTCCCCAGTTCTGACGCAGAACTGGGCTACTTTTACACTGTTGCCAGGGGTTGTTTTTCATTTCCGCGGTTTGAAGCAACTTCAATAATGTGATATTAGGCCCCTGGAATGCTAATTTTACTAGAGGAACCCTGCCAGAAAGCGTGTACTTTATCTCCAGAATTTTTTTTTACCTCAGGATGCTAGTTTGGGCTAGTTTTGAGTGGACAGGTTTTGTTGTGAAAACCTGGCAACCCTGAAGTACAGGAAATTATCTAGTTGGCAGTTAACTAACTTACCCAAACTGACTGAAAACTTATTTTTGGTTGTTGTTTTGTTCTTGTTGCAGCCTCAGAGCCCAACCTGAAGGTGAAGCATAAATTAAAGAAGCACCTGAACACCCGTAAGAGCCCGCTGACCCGCAAAGAGAGCGCGCCACCCACCATCAAACACCGCGTTCCTGATACGCTGGGTAACTACACCAACACGTTACCTCTGCTTTTTCATATTTGTTGTTATGATTATACTTTTTTTTAATATGATTTTGTCAAATTACAGTTGAGGTCAGAAGTTTACATTCCCCTTGGAATGTGAATGTGCAAAATATTAATTATTTTACCAAAATAAGAAGGGTCATACAAAATGCATGTTATTTTTTATTTAGTACTGACCTGAATAAGATATTTCACTTAAGAGATGTTTACATATAGTCCACAAGAGAAAATAAGTTGAAATTTTTAACAGTTGAATTTATAAAAAATAAATTCTGTGTTGTTATCTGAATGATCCACAGCTGTGTTTTGTTTTTGTTTTGTTTAGTGATAGTTCATGAGTCCCTTGTTTGTTTTGAACAGTTAAACTGTCTGCTGTTCTTCAGAAAAATCCATCAGGTTGCACAGATTTTTTGGTTTTTCAGCATTTTTGTGTATTTGAACCCTTTCAAACAATGACTATGATTTTGAGAGCCATTTTTTCACACAGAGGACAACTGAGGGACTCATATGCAACTATTACAGAAGGTTCAAACACTCACTGGTGCTCCAGAAAGAAAAAAAGATGCATTAAGAGCCGGGGGTGAAAACTTTTGAACAGAATGTAGATGTGTCCTTTTTTTTTTTCTTTTGTTAATTTAATACTGCCCTTCAGAAGCTACAGAAAGATACTTACATGTTTCCCAGAGGACAAAATAAGTTAAATTTCCCCTGATCTTCAAATTCAAAAGTTTCAAGAGTTTTCAACTCTTAATGCATCATATTTGTTTCTGGAGCATCAGTGAGTGTTTAAACCTTCTGTAATAGTTGCATAAGAGTCCCTCAGTTGTCCTCAGTGTGAAAAGATGGATCTCAAAATCATACAGTCATTGTTGTAAAGGGTTCAAATACACAAAAATGCTGAAAATCCAAAGAATATGTGGGACCTGAAGGATTTTTCTGAAGAACAACCGGCAGTTTAACTGTTCAGGGCAAACAAGGGAAATATATGAAATATGTGAAATATCTTATTCAGGTCAGTACTACATTCAAGGCCCGGAAAGGTTTTAAGGACATAGATAAAATAAGTTTATTCAACAATTTCTTCTTTTTTAGTGAACATGCGTCAACTAATACAGAGGAAAAGATATAGTTGAATAAAGTCATTATTTTAGTTTTCTTTGCGCACAAAAAGTATTCTTGTAGTTTTATAACATTGCGGTTTAACCACTGATGTCACATGGACTATTTTAACGATGTTCTTACTATCTGGGCCTTGAACGTGTCAGTTGTTGTCCATGTAGGATCAGAAAGCTCTTGCATTTAATCAAAAAGTATTTAATGAGGTGAACTATACCTTTAATACCTGCACTGATGTTACATCCATGTGTAAACTGACAAATTGTGTGTTGCTCTTAGATTCGTCCCCCAGCAGCAGTAGCACTCCAGTATCCGGCTGCAGCTCTCCAAACGACAGTCTGCCCAATGAGAACGGAGTTCTGCCCGCCACCGCCAGCCTGTCCCATGAGGTAACAATCGTCACACTCCCAAAATGCACTCCTCAGCCCAGTCTCTAAGGTGTAGCCTGGCTTCCTTATAATGGGAAGTTCTTGTAATGCAATTATCAATCCTAATAATTATGGAAAATGGCTCATTATGTAATGATGTAGTCAGTCGTTGCAGTTTAAATGAATTTAGCTTCTCCCTTTTTTAAAAAATACGTTTTTTTGTGGGGAGGACAAATTCCCAGCCGAATGCATGCATGCACGCACGCACACACACACACAGAGAAAGGCATGATGGGACAGTTCTTGAATATTCCTCTGGTGGGAGTTGTTTGTTCGGGGCGTTTGTTGAGAAACCGGAGCTCGACGGGGCTTGTTTCAGGAGGTTCCTGCTTTGCGCCGCCCTTTGGCATAATGACATGTTTTAAACAAAGACACTGGAGAAGGACAGCTGCAGGCAGCTGCCAGGACACCCAATCTCCCGTTTCCATCCAAAGCCTCCTCGTCGCTTTATTACTCCACGCTCCTCCATTTTTGGGCTTGCATAAATGCACAGCTCTCTGATGGGTCACCCACAGGAGCTCCGTTTGCTCGCACGCAAGAGTTGATCATGGGAAATTTTTTAAACTATTATATTAAGGGTCAATATTTTCCACAAGGAAATTAATGTCTAAATTCCAAGATGTCTAAATCTCGGTTTCAAAAAATTGACCCTTGTGACTGGTTTTGTGGTCCAGGGTCACAAATGTAAAATGTTAAATATCTAGGGTTGTATTTATGCCACTTTTAGCTGCATTTTCCCCTAATTCCTGTGTAATTTTTGTCTCTGTTGTGTGTGTGTGTTTCAGGCTCAGAGGCTGCTGTTGCAGGACGGCTCTTTAACTCACTTCACAGTGCAGAATCCCTCCAGTCTCCCCACCATCACGCTAGGCCTTCCCGCTAACGCCAAGGTATCGCAATCAGCACAACAGCCCTGTTTTTCTTACAGTCAGTGATCAGTAATTCCTCATGAGTATTGCACAACATCAGATAATCAGGTTTTTGGAAGTAATGTCATTCTAGTTGGAAATAAGAAGATTTTTAAAAGAGTGCTTATTACAGCAATAATATAATTTAAATCAAGGTCTCCCAAACTTTTTAATACGAGGGGCCAAATGGTATGAAGTATCAGTATGTCAGTTAGTTTTTTACAATTGGTTTTGGCCATCTCTGCTTAAAAAGTACATGCAAGTGCGAATTGAATTGAATGTTTTCTGACACTTAAATTCTTGGTAATTGCAATTAAATGAGAATACATTATGGTAGTTTAAATAAAGGTCAATTTAAATACATTAAAATGAGATATTTCGTTTTAGGGGTGTGATTTTTGAGGCCGATCCGATCACCGATACCGATCTTTTAAAAACCTTCTATTAATCATGTAGAATTATTTATAGAGATACTCCAATCACGATTTTTAGACACTTATTCTGGGCCTGGTCGGCGTCAGTTCTACTGCAGTCCTGTTGTTAATAAAGAACTTTGTTTTCCTACCTCCACGAGGGCCATCTATTATTGCCTTGTTTATCTAAAAGTTTTCTTTTCCTTTAAACCTAGCCAAAAGTCCATATGTGTTGACTGTGAAACACAGTAAACTTTAATGATATGCATTTATGGTGTAATTATGGCATTTTTGTGTCAATCCTTGTTCATATTTACTACAAACAATGCGCTGTCACTTTAACTCTGCGCGTGCAGCACAGACTCTGTGTGGAAACGATCTCAGATACACCGCTCCTGGAACACACCGCCAGACTGCAACCGTGTGCAAAACCACTAGAACAGTGTTACATGTTTTGCTGGCTCGTGTACTTACATTATCCCAAATGTTTGCGAGAATGTTTAACTCCAGAGAAATAGGCAATTTTAACTAGTGTAACGGATCATGTCCTTGCGTCGCCTGCCAATGACGTCACACACCCTCAATTTTCCAGTTTTATTTTGTACGAAACACAGAAACCCCAAAGACACTTTAATATGTTATGCATTTTATTAGACGGGTGACGAACACACAGAGTAGCATTACAATAGAAATTTCAACACACTCAAATGTATCTAGTATGATAAAACAGCGCTGCTTTTTCCTACATACGCATGACCTGAAGAAGCGGAAGCGCTCGACTGTCATTAGCAGCCTCCTTGTTCACTTCCACAACTTTCAGCCCCACCCTGCTTCATACTAGTGTTTAATACATCAGCTCATCCATGGACATGATTTCTGCCCAAGTCCTGACGGATTGCATCTAGGGTTGCCAGGTTTTTACAACAAAACCCACCCAATTGCTACTCAAAACTAGTTAAACTGTTAAAAAATCACATTTCAGGGTGTAAACTATGTTTTTTGTTGGGGTTCCCCCAGTAAATTTGCATTCCAGGGGCTAAATGTTGCTTCCATGCATACCTACGGTTTGTTGAACCCGTGGACATCAATAACATCCCACAACAACAGTGTTAAAATAGCCCAAATATCCCAATTCCAACACAGATTGCATCGGCTATGAGGATAAGGACAACAACTCCCATGATTCCACACTCAATTACAGCGTCATCAAACTACGCCTTTGTTTCATTGTTTTGAATATGTGCCATCTAGTGGTGAAAATTTACATATTGTGCCTTTAAATGTAGGACTTAAGTACATTTGTGACCCTGGACCACAAAACCAGTCATAAGGGTCAAATTTTTGAAATTGAGATTTATACATGATCTTAAAAGCTGAATAAATAAGCTTTCCATTCATGTATGGTTTGTTAGGACAATATTTGGCCGAGATACAACTATTTGAAAATCTGGAATCTGAGTATGAGTTATTGAGAAAATCGCCTTTAAAGTTGTCCAAATGAAGTTCTAAGGAATGCATATTACTAATCAAAAATTAAGTTTTGATGGTAGGAAATTTACAAAATATCTTCATGGAACATGATCTTTACTTAATATCCTAATGATTTTTGGCATAAATAGAAAAATTATAATTTTGACTCATGCAATGTATTGTTGGCCATTGCTACTAATATACACGTGCTACTTAAGACTGGTTTTGTGGTCCAGGGTCACATTTCATAATTACTTCTGTTTTCTTTGAAATATGGTACTGCTGAATGCACTGACGAGCATTTATGATAAACTAAAATATACTTTAACGTCATTTCTATTGAAACTTGTACAGTTATATCATGCAGTTACACATTTGTGATTATGAAGTTTCAAATTAGTAGATTTAAAATATTCACCTTAAATGTAATGCTGAATAACACACTACAGTTTAAAATATAATCATGTAATTTACATGTGATGTAACTTCAAAGTTAGTACTACATTAAAGCATGAAAAAAAGATGATTAAAAAATGATTTAACGTGTACTTTAATATAACATTTTATTTTGACTTTGCAAAGTGTACTTTTAAAAGATTTAAGTTAAATAAGAAAATGTTTACTTTTTTTAAGGGCTCTTAAATGGCCTTTATTTCATTAATATTAAATAATCTGCAAGCAGTTTTTTTTAAATATACTTTTAAGATTTGAAGTACCCTTCAAGTGCACATTTAGTATAATTAAGCACACTCCTTTTTAACAAGGGAGTTTACATTATAATTCCTGCGTTATGTTTTTAAAGAAGGTAATATGCATTACTTTTCTGTTTATAAAATAATTATAATACAGATAATTCAGCTCCTAGATGATGAACAGAACTGTAATGAACTCAAAATTGTAGTGGAATGACAAAACTACATGGCTTCCATTATAACTAACAAATCTGTCAACACCGCAAGCTGCAGAGCATCTGTACAGGGGTGTAGGCTAGCGTTTCATGCTGGCTATGCCAGAGAAAACATTCAACAAAAAAAAAAAAATAATAATACCACTTTAAATTTTTAAAATCACCCACAAGTGAATAGGAAGCTCAGCCAGCTAACATGAGAACAAGTAAAACAAGCTGCTTTCCATATAAAAGTAATGAATTAACACACTGGTTCTCAACATCAAGTGTTGACACAACACAGTACCAAAATTGTTTGATGGATTCATGCTCTTGGCACCCAATAATTCTCTACGTAAAACATTGTGCTTGGCACAATCCGTGTCCTCATTGCAAGTGAACTTGTATTTAATGCATTCTGGTTTATTTATTTGCGTTTACTATTCTTTGTAACACTTGAGACCCATTTATAATCACTGCAATGCACTTTTATAGGAGTAATACATCATAAAATAATATTCATGCAAGTATCATAATAAAGTATCATTAGCTATTTTAAGGCTAGTGTTTAACTCAAAAGCTGGTAGCGTGATGTGTTGTAGCCTATAATAAGCTGTATTCTTTTGTGGTGTTGTGTCTACAGGCAGAGAGTGAGTTGGGTTCGCTGAAGCTGGGTCGTGTGCCGGTGGTTCAAGGTGGGTCTCCGGTGCTGGTTCCTCTGGGTGTGGAAGAGCAGACCGGACCGCTCATACAGCCCGTCCTCATCCTGGAGCCCTCTGGACTCGTACACGCCCCTCTACTGGCTGGTAAGAGATCTGAACGCAGTCTAAATCAATGCTACTGAAGTACCGTATGATGTGGCGTGTCCGCCATCTAGTGGTCACTGCTTGAAACAGCAGTCTGTCTTCTGGGAATAACGTGTGACAAATTATTTTCAGAATGTAAACTATAGTTTTATTTATTTGTACTGATAGTGTAAAGATTATTATTCTTTTTTAGAAAAAAATTGGTGAAAAAAAAAATGGTTGTTTAGAAAAAATATACAGTACCATTCAGAAGTTTGGGGTCAATATGATTTTTTTTTTTTTTTTTTTAAGAAATTAATACTTTTATTCAGCAAGGACACATTGTTTTTTTTTGTTTTTTTTTATGATTCATAATTTTTTGTTTTATTTTTTTTCAGTGGGCAAACAATATATTAAATTTACAGATAATTCGATTGTTCTTTTTAACTTTTTTCTTTTAAAAAATCCTGAAAAAAATGATCATGGTTTCAAAAAAGAAAAGAAATAAAAAAATAAAATCAAATAAATTAATAAAATAAATTAAATTAAATAAATAATAAAAGAAGCAGAAACTGTTTTCAAAACTGATAATAATTAGAATAATATTAGAATATTAGAATGATTTCTGAGGGATCATGTGACGCCTGAAGACTGGGGTAATGATGCTGAAAATTCAGCTTTGATCACAGGAATAAATTACATTTTTAAATATATTCAAATAGAAAACAGCTATTTTATGTTGTATTAATTATATCACTATTTTTACTTTCATTTTGTAATCAAATAAATGCAGACTTGGTAAAAAAAAAAAAAAACTTTCAAAACATTCAAAAATCTTACCTTTTGAACTTAGTAGATTACGCTAACATTTATTTTATTTTATAATTTCTCATATTTGTTTTGTTTTAATAATGCTACTTATGTTACTTATCATTAGCAAGTAAACAAAAACTGGACAGTGTAATAATTAAAAACAAAAACTGAGGTCAAAAATATTATAAATTATATATTTTTTTTCTATTAATAATTCGTGTACTGTGTTCACTGAGTTCATGATGACATATTAAAATCTACTGTTGTATCTAAGCCATTGTGGATCATGTTACATGTTTATTTTCTATTTTGCATGATCTAAAGTATGTGGCATGATATTTTGATATCCATCGTGAATATTATGCTTTCATCTCCTGTTTTTATGAAAGTATAATCAGATTTGTCCCTGCTGCTTGTGATCAGTTCCAGGTCTGGGTCCGGTTCCCCTGCAGTTCAGCACGTCTGGTCCTCATAAGCCGCTGAGCCGTACCCGCTCCGAACCGCTGCCCCAGAGTCCCCGTGCGCTCCATCCTCACCTGCTCCAGCAGCAGCACAGCGCTCAGCTCCTGGAGAGACTCAAGCAGCAGACTCACCTGGGCAAGGTACAAATCACGATAACGCGATGGATTTTTGGCATGCCGGACTCAAGTCTGTTTATTTGTTTTGTAGTCAGGACAGGAAAAAAAGCATGAAATCTGATTTATTTTGTGAATCTTATCCAAACCGCGTTCATATTTGATCTGAAAAAACACAATTAAAATCAGATTCTGGAAACGCTTTTTTTGTTTTTTGTTTACGCAAGATGTGCCATGTCATATAAGTTTGTGGAAGGAGGATTAAAACAAGTATGTGGGATTGATCAGGATCTCTGTCTGTGTCCTGCAGCTCATGTCGAAGTCCAGCGAAAAGCCTCGTCTCCGGCAGATCCCGTCAGAGGACATGGACTCCGAGGAGGTGGGGCCGTCAGCGGGCGACGCCCATCAGGGCAGGGCGAGGGCGGAGTCTCAGAGAGAGCTAGAGAGTCAAGACGAGCAACTCAACCTGCAACACACACTCATTCTCAACCAGGTTAGACACAAACTACCGCAAACATGCATGAGAAGAGTAAGCCGTACAAGTTTTATTGTGCAAAAAGGTCTGCCCAAATGTTATTACACAAAATGTGAAAGTAATTTAAAAGTTGCTTGTGTTTAAATAAAAAATAAAAATAAAGAAGATTAAAATATTCCAGTTATCGTGTGAGATGAGTGTCACAAAAACATTTTGAAAGAAGTTTCTTGTGCTCACCAAGGCTGGATTCATTTGATCAAAAAATACAGTAATATTGTGTAATATTATTACAATTTAAAAAAAAAAAATAATAATTGTTATATATTTTAAAATTTATTTCTGTGATCAAAGCTGAATTTTCAGCATCATTACTCCAGTCTTCAGTCTCACATGATCATTCAGAAATCATTCTAATATGATCAACTGCTCAAGAAACATATATTTATTATCAATGTTTTTTTCAAGATTCTTTAATAAATAGAAAGTTTAAAATAACAGCATTTATTTAAAAATAATGTTATAAATGTCTTTACTGTCACTTTTGAGCAGTTTAATGCATCCTGCTAAATAACAGCATTAATTAAAATAGCTAATGATAAAAATATATTTAATTAATTATAAAAGTCTTACTGACCCCAAACTGTTGAACAGTACTATAT
>JAHKKF010508569.1:0-18106 GCA_019740295.1 Labeo calbasu
TATCATTTGGAAGAAAAAACAATTACAAAAAATAATAATAAAGTAATTAAATAATTACATGTTATAATATATATATATATATATATATATATATATATGACAAATGGAATATATAAACATATATAACAAATAATTAAAAATTAAATAATAATAATGTCAACAGTAATGAATATTTACCCTCAATATAGAATATAATATAGAAAATTAAAAAACCTATAAAATATTTGCTTTTTTATATTACATAATAAAATATTTAACACTTAGTTTAGTATCTAGTATAGTTATTATATTTCAATTTAGTTTAATATCTATTGGAAGAAAAAAAAACTAAAATAGATTAAAATATTATTAAAAAATTTAATAATTTAAAAAATAAAATAACGAGAACAATAATAATAATAACAATAAAATAATAAAATAACTTTCTTTTTTTTTTCCAATTATAAAAATAAAATTCTTAAATTCTTAAATCAAAAATGTAGCCTTTATAAAAATACATTCAGACCTTTCAGCGCCTCCTGCAGGTAGCTCCTGATATAGTTCTGTCTCAGCTGGTCATCATGAACTGCCTGATCGTCCACCCCTGACGCTGTGATAACGATGGGGAGGCCGTCACCATAGCGATTCTTCACCCATCCCAGCATCCTGCGGAGACCCCATGGCACGAGCGCCTGTCCGAGGTGCGACACCGGCCAGGTGGCGTCGGTCATCAGCGAGCAGCCGTGCTCCTGGTTCGGCGGCTTCGGCTGTTTCCATGGCGACACTAAGCGTGTCGTAAAGTGATTAAGAGCGACGAAATCCAATGCCCCTTTAAGCTCCGCCCTCTCGTCATCGGAGAAGCCAATCAGAGTGCTGCCACGCCCCTCATTCCCTCCACCAATCAGAGGGTCAAGAAAACGTCCCAGTTCGAACGCCATAAACTGTTGCTGGGCAGATTTGTGAGAGTCTAAAAACGGATTGGCCGGTTCCACCCAATCAGCATGGAGAGCCAAACTAACAGTCCCGCTTTGTTTCTTTCGAAACCGCTCGTTGTAAATGTGCCACGCTTTCGCGTGCGCTTGTAGCAAGTGACGCCCAACTGTTTGCTGGTCCTCTGCGTACGCTTCCGTTAAGCGGTTCGGCTCGTTAACGGTGATCCACGTCGGCACCAAGGCTCCAAATTCACGAAAGCAGAATGCAGCATACTTGACAAACGCCTCCACAGCGCTAGCGTTTCTCCATCCACCGTTAGTGTGCAGCAATTCGGGCAAACCCAGCGAGGGTGAGCGGTAGCTGGGGTGATACAGCGTCACGACTGGACGGATTCCTCTGCGATGTAGCTCCATCAACGCACACCGGTAGAATCGAACCGTCTCCGGGTCCACAGACGTTGGATCGCTTAAATGCGTCCAGTCCAGGGCGAAGCGGTAGTGCGTCGACCCCGTGATCCCCAGGAGAAACAGGTGCCGCTGAATATACAGGAAGTCCGTGCACTGCGCCGGCCGTGTTTGAAGCAGGACGCCCGTCACGGGCGTGAGAGCGCCATTGCCCGAAAGGTTCCAGCGGTACAGGTGCGGATCGGTGAACTGTGGTGAAAACGGACGCAGATGCACCTGGAGAACACGTTGAAAAATTAATAAAGTAAACAAATTTCAAATCTACTGAAAATGACCTTTAGCCAAATGAATTCACAGCCTGATATCTTAAGAGAAGCTTTTAAGAAATTGTATTATTATTTTTTATTTATGCTAAATGAAAAAAATTAAAAATAAATAGCCATAAAATAACACTATTATTATTTTCTTTATTTAATTTATATATACACATACAGTGCATGCATAAACTTTAAAAAACACAATTGGAACAAATTTGATTTAAAAAAAAAATAAATAAATAAACTAAAACAAAAGTTTTAAATATAATTAATTTATTATAAATTATATATTATATTTATTTAATCCATGCTGAACCAATCTTCATAGCTATTAAATGTATATCTATGTATATAAATCTATATATAGCAAAATGAAATTAATAATGGGCTTAATACCATAATACTTAATACCATAATATTACATAAGTTGATCTTACATATGATACTGTTTATAACCTATTTATATACAGTATATTAATCTAAATTAAATTAAATTAAATTAAATTAAACTAAATCAAAATTGATACAAATATAAATTTATGGACGCAATATTAATTAGTTAGTTAATTTTATTTTTATTTTATCAAAGTTAATCTTATTTACATGGTACTCATGCTCCCTCTGGTGGTACGCAGAGGAATCACTAAATTAAATATAAATCAATGTTAAAACACTGCATTTATCTAAAAAGGTGTTTTTTTTTTGGTATAAAGTTTAAGAACCACTGTATTAGACAATGTAAAGGTTCACAATATAATTTTAGTTTGGTTTGACCACATTATGCAGAATAAAACAACTCATTAAAAGTACTAAAACATTGTTTTTAAATCAATGCAAAGTCTTCACTAACAGATTTTTTATTAACAGTATTTTTCCTCTTTCCTCACCTGTAATACTGATTCGGACACACCAAACTGGAAGTCACACGGGAATCGTCCTTCAGTGTTTGGTGTGTTTTCGGCAGGGAAGCCGTTGTCTTTGACCAGTCGTCTGTAGAATTGAGCGCTGGTCTTCGGGAGTCTGCAGCGCTGAGGTTTACTGAAGTCGATGTAGAATAAACCTCTCCGTATGCTGTAACCGTGATTCCACTCGAACCCGTCCAGCAGACTCCAGGCCGTGTATCCAAACACACGCACTTCGTCTATGGAAACGGCTGAGAGAACACAAATGCAAAGAAATTCTGACGTTATTGACAAGCGTTATTGACAAACTGTTTCACATTTAATATTGTTTCTTATTTCATTTAATTCATTCAGGGTTTCATTTCAATCTTACAGTGCTAATTGCATCTGTATTTTAATCATTAGTGTGTTATGGAAATGCTTTGTGATTGTTTAAGCATTTAGCTAACATTTAAATGCCATTCAGTCACTGTAGTCTGTCAGTGACACATACAACAGAAAGACAACATTAATGAACAAATGATAATTAGTGACCTAGAAATAGTGCACTGAAATATTTCTTCTTCACCATAAATAAATATTTTTAATATATGAACAATTGTATTTATTAAAAAATGTATTAAATTAAATTTAAAAATAATAAAAATCCATAATAAAATGTATTCATACAAATGTATTCATTAAAATGTTTGTGTTAATTACAAAATAAGTAAGAATACATAAATAAATATTTTTTTTATTTATATACATTTAAATACATGTATTAATTTATAAACATGTATTAATAAATACATTTTATTTATTGACAATAAATGTTTAGAAATAGATGCTTTATGTTTTTAATGAAACAAAATGTATGAAAAATAATACAGTTCCAAAAATATGAATAAATATTTTTTTCAGATATTTAGACAAATAAATTCCTTTATTTAAAAGAAAAATATGCATGTATTTATTTAAAATAAATACATATATATATATATATATATATATATTTTTTTTTTTTTTTTTTTTAATAAATNTTTTTTTTTTTTTTTTTTTTTTTTTTAATAAATACATGCATATTTTTCATTAAACATTTTTATTTAAATGTAATAGATACATAAAGGAATTTATTTGTCTAAATATCTGAAAAATGTATTTACTACAAATAAATGTATAAATTAATATTTTTATTTATTCTAAATAAAACATGTATTTATGATAAAATGTGACCCTGGACCACAAAACCAGTCTTAAGTATCACGGGTATATGTGTAGCAATAGCCCAAAATACATTGTATGGGTCAAAATGATCAACTTTTCTTTTATGCCAAAAATCATTAGGATATTAAGTAAAGATCATGTTCTATGAAAATGTAAATTTCCTACCATAAATGTATCAAAACTTTGATTTTTTTTTTATTAGTAATGTGCAGTGCTAAGAACTTCATTTAGACAACTTTAAAGGTGATTTTCTCAATATTTTGATTTCTTGCACCCTCAGATTCCAGATTTTCAAATAGTTGTAATAGCCAAGTATTGTCCTATCCTAACAAACCATACATAAATGGAAAGCTTATTTATTCAGATGATGTATAAATCTCAATTTTAAAAAACTGACCCTTATGACTGGTTTTGTGGTGCAGGGTCACAAATGTATGAATAAATATTATTAAAAATATTTAAAACATAAATACTTTTTTGCAAGAAGAAAATTACATTTTACATTTTGACATGAGATACATATCACCACCAGCATTTCAGGTGTGAACAAGGTTGAAAAGACACGCTCACCTTGCATGACTTGTAAGATGAATCGCTTCATCAGATAAATGGCCACAGTGTCCTCGACTCCGACAGACTCGTCAGAGAACCATCCGCTCTCTGCCACCAGCACCTGCGGGTCGCCGTACGTCTGCTGAACCCAGACCAGAACGCTCCTCAGGTCCAGCTTCACCGTCTGCCCGAACCGGGCCAGTCCTCGGCCCACCCTCAGCGTCTCGGGCCCGAAGGCCAGAGAGAAGAAATCGGCGGTGCCCTTCAGCCAGAGCCGCTCCTGCGTGCTGAATTCTGGGATTACGCCACGGTTCGAGGCCTTCAGCGACTCGGGATAATCTCCACTTCCATGTATGGGCTCGGCGAACCAGCCAATCACAGCCTCCATGGCTTTCTGGCAGAGCTCCATGTTGGTGGGCGTGGCCTGGCCGTGAAGAGGCTCCACCCAATGAGAGCCGAGTGTGATGGAGACTTTACCGTGCTGATGGGGTCTGAAGTGTTTGTCGTAAACATGCCAGGCTTTAGCATGAGCCTGCGGAGACATGAAAACAAACCACATCACTACAGAAATCACCAGCGATGCTGCATTTAGCTTTTGGATGACAAGCCTCCATCTCAGTAATGTTCTCACTAATGTAGTACATTAATGAACAAATAATAATTAGTAAACTAGAAATAATAGAATTAGTCCACTGAAATATTTATTTCTCACCATAAATATTTTTACATATATAAATATTATGTATTTATAAAAAACGTACAAAGTACAGCAAAAAATGTAAAATTTTGAAACATTTTTACTATTTAAAATAACTGTTTTCTATTTGAATATATTTCAAAATGTAATTTATTCCTGTGATTTCAAAGCTTAATTTTAAGCATCATTACTCCAGTCACATGATCCTTCAGAAATCATTCTAATATTCTGATTTGCTGCTCAAAAAACATTTTTTATTATTATTATGTTGAAAACAGCTCAGTAGATTTTTTTTTTTTACATTTAAATATTTTGTAACATTATAAATGTCTTCTTCAACACTTTTGATCAATTTAAAGCATCCTTGCTAAACAAAAGTATTCATTTCTATAATTTCTAGAGTAACAGTGCAGGAATAAATTTCACAGGAATAAATTTCATTTTAAAATATATTCAAGTAGAAAGAAGTTATTTTAAATAGTAAAAAAAATGTCACAATATTACTGCTTTTTCTGTATTTCGGATCAATAAATGCAGGCTTTGTGGGCAGAAGAGATGTGCTTAAAAAACAAAAAATCTTACTGTTCAAATACTTTTGACTGGTAGTGTATTTACTAAAAGTATGTTTTATGTACCTTAAAAATATATAAAATAAGTATTCTTAATCTATTATAAATAAATTATTAAAAAAACTTGTTGACTTGTTTTGTTAAGATTTTTGGCAATTAATTGGTTAATGTCAAAATCATAACAAAGAAAACAAGATGCAAAAAATTATGCATGGCCTTTGTGTGATATAAATAAAATAATGATAATAATACATGATATAAATGTAAATTATATTATAACAATATTAAAAAATAACATTTTTTTTTTAGTAATTGAATTACACAGAACTTTTTAAATGTATTTTAAATCACCATTAAAAATACAAATAAAAATAAATAAAACATCTAGGCAGATTACAGTAATGAAAATTACATTTGTTTTGAAAAAAAGGCTTATTTTCATTAAAATAGTGTTGAAAATTACTACATAGTTGAATTTCATAGTATTATCACTATTAAAAACATCAAAAAACCTTCTAATTAAAACATTACAAATGTGCTCAATGATAATATGTCAAAATGTCAATGCAAATAACAAAATGCAATAAACAAACAAACAAATAAATAAACCTAGTGGTTAAATTAATAGGCTTAATATTCTTTTTACAAAAAATGGGATGAAATGTGACCAGGATATTTTTAACAGAACTACAAAAACATTTGTAACTGTATTTTAATTTCTCTCACATTTGTGGCTGTTGGAAGCTCATGAATCCCTACATATCTCATGACACGCAACTCTGTGTTTTCCAATAAAAAACACAATCATGCACGCTGCATTACTTCTGCATTTACTCTCTTCACAGCTGAGGTGAAAAATGAGCCTGACCTTTGACCTCTGACCCCAGACTCACCCTGATGAGGTTGTGTGCTGCAATGAAGGGGTCGGCAGGGTCTCCGGTCACTCCGGGAGCATGAGCGCCTGTCCCGTATCCCTGGATGGCCAAGAGAAAGGGGTTATGCATCGTAATCCAGTACCGAATCTCCGCACCGAATGTTCGGAAGCAAAACCCGGCGTAATCGGCGAAGACGTCCGCCGTGCTGCGGTTCAGCCATCCTCCGAATCGCTCCTGCAGGACCTGCGGCAAATCCCAGTGAAACAGAGTCACGACCGGCTCCACCTGAAGCTCCTTCAACCTGCCGATCAAACGGCGGTAATGCTGCACCCCGGCCGGGTTGGGATTCGCCGTCGGGTTTCCATCAGGGAAAAGCCGCGTCCACGATAAAGAAAAAGCGTAGAAGTTCACGCCCAGATACCGAACCGACTTCAGATCCTCCTCCCACTGGACGTAGCTGTCGCTGGACGGATCCGTATGACGGGTGAAACGGTCCCACACCGACTCGCCCTTCCCGTCTGCATCCCAAGACCCTTCGGTCGGGAACGCCGCGGTCCCGACGCCCCACAGAAACCCGGTGGGAAATGTGCCGGTCTGCAGGAACGTGTCGTTGAGTGGCTCCAGCCACAGTTTGGATGATTTTCCCTGGACTTTCTCAGCCGTTCCACATAAAATCAACACTAAAGACACGCACACAGACGAGACACGAAACATCGTGAGCCTCCTATAGGAGCACAAATCCGCTCATCGTCCTCCACTGCAAAACCAAAGCATTGTTAATAAAAGCAAACGAGAAGCACATAGCGTCAGAAAGCGAGTGACGCACATAAACACTGAAGATCTGAGAGAGCAGGAAGATGAAGCTCTGATCAATGATTAACATGAACTCTGATCCTCTCATGACTTACAGCGTCTGAGAACGAGAGAGAAAGGAAGGGAAGGAGAGAAAGACTGATGATGGATGGAGAGAAAGAAAGAAGCAGAGAGAATGAAAGATGTTTTATCTGGCAGATCAATGGAGCAAATTTAATTTGGCTTTTTCTGAAACACACGCTGATGGGCGTCTCTATGGGCCCTGTAAACGATCTTAGATCACACCTTTCATACTCTATTAAATTTATCACTATTCACAATATCCAATTTTCATCAATGTAAATGCATGCATTAAGGTTAATTATATATATATATATTGGAAAATATAATTTATACAATAATAATAATAATAATAATAATTAAATGAATTGAAACAAAGATAAACTGAATAAATAAAATACAAATAAAATAAAAGTGTTTTTTTTCTGAATCATCATGAACATTTTCTCTGGTGGAAACAACATTTTAAAAACTTACTGGTCTTGCAACTCTCTTACTTTGCACCAAATTTTTATTTATTTATTTATTTATTGTTCGCTATTTTATTATTTATTTGCTTGTTTGTTTTTGTTTAGTAGTAATAAAAACACAACAACACCTGACAACCAAGTTTTATCAATAAAACAAACATTATATAAGATTTTTCATTTCAATATCTCATAAAAAATAAAAATAAGTTTTAGAAATTGCTACTAAATTTCATAAATATTTAAAAAGAAATGCCAAGTAACACATTGAATTAGATCCTAAGTGCACACAATATTTGCATAAGAAAAAAAGTAATATTTACGTTTATTTGTCTGTTTTCCCCACAGATCATGTCTGATATTTCATCTCAAGCTTTTTATTGACACTGCTGTCTAGAGAAAGTACAGTAGTAAAAAAAAGTTAATCAAAGGGAAAACTGGGAAATCATTGACAAATCATTTTCAAAATAATCAAAGTAATATTAAAATATCTTGTTTAAAATAGCTAATTGTTAATAATAAGACATAAATTAAAAAATATATAAATAAAACTTAAAATATAAAGTAATAGTTCATGTTTTATGATGTTTTTTTTCTATTTAGGATTTAAAGTTTAGGTTTGGGATTGTGAAAAAAAATCTATAAGCCGACATTTAAGGCATTTAAAAAAAACGATGTAATAAATAAATGCAAAAGTCTTTTAATGTAAACCATAACAAAGAAAAAGTTGGAAATCTAGTAGTTAAAAAAAAAAAAAATAAATAAAATATATATATATATATATATATATATATATATATATATGACATAAAAGTGAATATGAAAAAAAACACCTAATTATGAACATGTCTCTGCAACACGTGCAACGCTGAAGAACATCTGACCTGCTTTCATTTCAAGCCGTCACTCCTGAAGAACAGCTTCAATATCCGTCTAAAGACGTTACGCTGCTGTTTTATGTCATGAACCTCTGACATCAGGCCGGAAAAGCAGCAAACAACTGCAATGAAAACGACAATAAACCTTTGCTTTACATTCAGGGTTGAAGATCAAACTCAATTGAAGTGGATGAGCGTTTCAGGACATGTGATTGTAGTTTTATAGGCCCAGAAGAGCCTTGGCGGTGCATGTGATTGTGTTTGGAAACACAATCTGGGAGCCTTTGATTAGATCAGATGACTGTTGAAAGAGGATGCAGAACAAAAATCAGCTTGATCAGTGAAAAACAACACGTGTAACAGCAACACAAGAGACACAAACACAGAAAAACTGATTTTCTGTCTTCAGAGCCCTTTAAACACAGCATCCTATCTGAAATACAACAGCTTTAATGAGTTGAAATGACCAAACAACTCAACTCACAAACAGCTAACAAAAATATTTGCTAACCTTTTATGAAAACATTTCGGAATGTTTTCTAAATGTACAAATTGTCCAGCTTCTTGAAATGTTTAAAAAAAAAAAAACGCTTATTTTTTTTCTTTTTTTTTAAGGTTATGTAAACATTAAAGGCAACACTTTTAATGAACGTTCTATTAATTTTACTGGAAGAACAGGTAAAATAGTGTTTTGTCCCGCTAGTATAATTAATAATGGGGATTGCCTTCACTGCACAAGATAAATACACTCTATATGCAAATACAATATATGTATAAATATTACATTTCCATATATTCTTTGATAAAAGACCTAAAGTTTAAATAAAATATTATGGTTGCTTAGTCACACGTTTATAATAGAAAGCCATCGGTGGTGCTAATGGTTAACAACATTAGCTGAGTCTGAGGTAAATAAAAAGGCTCGTTTACTGTTCCTTACAGCAACGTGGTCAGTCCTACGGAAAAATACAGACTGTACACTAAAGTCTGTTCAAAGATGGATATCTCTTATGAAAGAAATAAAATTATGTGCTAAGCATGTTATCTGTACCCTTACGAAAATTAATGGTTTTGCTACAAATAAAACCAAAAAACATGGATACTATAGTTAATGGTAACCATTGTTTTTGTAATTTTGGTCACATCTCAAATAGGCCATACTACTTAAGATCTTAAGTAAATAAGCTATAACCGCAGGCTTTTTGATATAGCCGAAGTATTTAAAACATAGACCATATGGACACTTAAGTTGAATGATAAAGTTTACCCTCTTTAACTTGATGTTGTAATGCTGTTTTGTGTTCATCTGCTTCTCCCATTTACTCTTTTTACTGCGACACTCTTCACGCTGAACTTGGATCATTCAGTTAAAGCGATTCACTAGCAAAAACCAAATCAAAAGAGCCATTAATTTTTGAATTTCGACAGTAATGATTTTAAAAAGCACGTATAGTGATGAAACGAAGATTTTTGAAACACCGAATCAGTTAAATAGTTGCATCGTAAAAAGATTCACTGTTTCAAATCGCTACAATCAGTTTGCCTATGGCGAATCATTTGATTTAGATCAATCGGAAGTTCGGAGCGTATCGCGAATCATTTGATTGAGATCGGAACTTCGGAGGGGGTTCACGAATCATTTGATTGAGATCGGAGCTTTGCCTATCGCGAATCATTTGATTCAGATCGATCAGAACTTCGGAGCTTGTTCGCAAATCATTTGATTTAAATCAGGACTTCAAAGCGCGTAACGCGAATCTTTTTGTTCAGATCGGAACTTCGGTGCGAGTTCGCGAATCATTTGAATCAGATTGCAACTGAGGGGGTTCACGAATCATTTAAGTGTGATCGGAGCTTCGATCGCCTATCGCGAAGCATTTGTGTCAGATCGGAATTTCGTAGCGGATTCGCGAAACATTTGATTCAGAGACTTCGGAGCGCACATTGCGATTTTTTTTCTGATTTCTTTTTTTATATTAAACAATACAAAGAATCAAATCATTAAAGCAGTTTTTCACCTTAAGAGGACACACAGGATGAATTTAGAGATGCAGTTTCCACTGCTTTAGGATTAACAGAACTTTGGATAGTTTCCATGTACGTCTAAAACAACTTTGAATTAAGAAAAGAAAGGTTTAGAGCCAGTACATTTTTGTTTATGTATGTGAAATTTAGCTAGCAGAAAAAAACAAAACAAATTAAGTTATATTTTCCTATATGTTTTGTTATTATTTTTTATTTTTTTTTGGAGTAGTGAAACAATCCAAAGTAAACATCTTTACAAAACAAAAGAAATCTGACATGCGTCATGTAAGACAAAACTTCAAAACAAAGTAAAACGTAGCACATGAATGGTATGGAGAAACTTTCAGAATATTGCTTATTTAAAGAATTACTTCCACATGAAGCTCCAACTGTGAGAGTTAATAACTTGGTGACTATCGGTAAATGTCTGAAGTTTGGAGAAGTGAAACAGCGGGAAAAAGCAGAAGTTGAGCAACATCATTTAAATATGATTACAGTTTCGAAGTGAACAACCACATCTAAGCTAACATCCACAGCGGACGGGTAAGATAAATAATGTTATCTATCTATCTATCTATCTATCTATCTATCTATCTATCTATCTATCTATCTATCTATCTATCGATGCAATCTGATGCCTAGGAGCATTTGGTTATTAAGAATGCTGAACAAAAATCTGTTTGATCAGTTAAAAACAATACAGGTAACAGCAAAACAGTTAAAAAGAAAATTAAACATGCTAATTAAACATGAGTTTTAAATACAATGCAACTGATGCACAGTACAGTAAAAATGCAGAAACGATCATATTTACCATTTTATAACATTTGATAACTTTCACTTTGTAATGTCTTACTCTTCACAGTACAAGTAATCCAAATATACTGTTTCTCAAATGTCTTTATTTGCATTTATTTAATTATTTCATTTTATTTTAGCCAATCTGAAATACTGCTATGCAATCACAATGCAAGCTAATGCTAGATAATTAAGTAAAAGTAGTCAAAAATGCAGTTGACTTAAAACTTAAAACAGGAAATGAAATCAGTTGTTTTTTCTCCTTCAGAAAGATGAAGCCTTCGGGCTGGTGGCTGGTGTCTATTTATGTCACATGTTTCCACCCGTCTTTCATTTTGGCCATTAAGCGGATCATAGTGAATTACTCATCCCAGAATCTGTCCTCGGTTCCCCCCGGCCTCAAACCGTCTACGGAGGACTTGGATCTGTCGCTGAATCGCATCCAGGCGCTGAGCGCCAAAGACTTTCTCACAACACCACAACTTCACTTCCTCAATCTGTCCTGGAATATACTGGAGAAAATAGACACAGATACATTTAACTCTACGCCGGCTTTGGAGATCTTGGATCTGTCACACAACAGACTCCAGAACCTCTCAGACCAACCGTACCTGCTTAAGACAGGACGTCTGCAGTTCTTAGACTTGTCGTCCAACTTGTTTTCCATCATGGCACTAGGAAGGGAATTTTCCACCTTGAAACGCCTGCAGTGGTTGGGCCTGAGTGCTAAATCAATCAGCAACCAAGACTTTACTTACATCGCCAATCTTACCCTGAAAATGCTCTTTATTAATGCACAAGAGCTACAGACGTATGAGAATCGCAGTCTTACAGGTGTATATGGAGAGAAGGCCATCATTGCCCTTTCAAAGACTGACCTCGATGCTGCAATCGCTGTTGATGTTTTTGCAGCATTTAAAGAGGTCGAATTCACCATGGTGGACAGCGAGATGAAGGTCATCCAGCATATGCGCCGTCGAGGAATCATACGCACCGTTAGCTTGGAAATCTCCAAGGTGGAAACCACTTGGTATTTTCTAACAAGCTGTTTAAACACAATATTGCAGTTGTCGATTCAACAGCTTTCGTTCTCAGACCTCACGATGACAGAAATGGGAGACGGCGTACCGTTGATCACGAGCCGCGTGTTGGATTCCTTTACTACAACACGAGCATCCGTAACCGAATTCATCTTCAATCAAACAGAGCTTTATGACTTTTTCATAAACATGCCTGCAAGAAACGTCAGTTTTACCCAAACACCCATCATCTTCATGACCTGTCCTTCGACCGTTAGCAAGATCGAAGTCTTGGACTTGTCTGATTGCGCTCTTACGGAAAAAGTCTTCTCGGTTGATCCGGATACCGAATGTAGTACGCTGACCAACCTGGTCAGGTTGGTTCTGAGAGGCAACAACTTGAAACACCTCGGACCGCTGACCTCCAGAATCCATCTCATGGATTCGCTTCAATACGTCGACCTCAGTCAAAACAAACTTACCTATTCGGAGGAACAAGGCAAGTGCGCTTGGCCTTCCAAAGTTGTCCAACTGGATTTGTCTTCGAATGGGTTTGACCAGAGCGTCTTCAAGTGTTTGCCTGATTCGGTACGAATCCTAAACCTTCGGAATAACCGAGTGATCACAGTTCCTGCAGATGTTCAAACTTTGGATGATTTGAACATCCTTGACCTTATGGACAACCGTTTGCTGGATCTTCCCACCTGTCAAGCATTCCCAAACCTGCAGAAGCTTTCGGTAAGATCCAACTCCCTCCATTCGCCTTTACCGAGAGCCCTTGAGACTTGTCCGCATCTTAAAGATCTGGACTTGAGTCGCAACCCCTTCATCTGCACATGTGCTTTGCGCAAATTCGCCACTCTCATCAAAGACAAAGCGACACGTCCGAAAGGAGAAACTCCTGGTTTGACTCTCAGCCACTGGCCGGCAGGATACCGATGCAGTTACCCAGAATCCTGGAGCAACACCTTACTGGAAGACTTCTACCTTCCTGAGATCTCCTGCAACCCCTTAATCCTGGCTATTACTATTCTGATCCCGACAATCACTTTGATAGTCGCCATTAGCCTTATTTGTCATCGGCTGGATGTGCCGTGGTACGTTAAGATGATATGGAAGTGGACACGTGCTAAGCACCACGCAATCACTTCCCAAAGGAAAGCGGAGGACTTGGAGGGGTTGCGCTTTCACACGTTCGTATCATACAGCCAAAAGAACGCCGACTGGGTCAAATCTCAATTTCTTCCCAAGCTCGAAGGCGACTACTGCTTGCGAGTGTGTCACCACGAGCGGGACTTCATCCCGGGAAAGACTATCGTCCAAAACATCCTCCAATGCATCGAGCAGAGCCGAAGGTGCGTCTTCGTGCTCTCCTCCCATTTCGTCCAGAGCGAATGGTGCCACTATGAACTCTATTTCGCCAATCACCAGCGGGTGACGCGAGGGATGGACAGCATCATTCTCATTCTGCTGGAACCTCTGCCGTTGTATCTCATTCCTTCCAAGTACTACCAGCTCAAGTCTATGATGTCCAGACGCACTTACCTGGAGTGGCCACCAGAGGGAGCCAAGCAGAAACTCTTCTGGGCGAATCTCAGAGCAGCTCTGCAGGCCGACCTTCCCATTACATCAGAGAGAGAAGAGTGATTAGAGGAATTTTACTAATCATTTCAAAGACTGTTAAGCAGATACTCATTTAAAACAGTGGTTCTTAACTAGAGGGCTTCAGCAAACTTCCACAGGGGCCTCAAGAGGACTTAAAATTATTTGAAATTAGACAAAACATGTCTAAAATGAAGATATTTATAATTTTAATTCACCCCTTCAACCTGGGCATGAGAGGTAGATTAATTTTAAGTTTTGCACCTGGAATATGGATTATTTATTTATTTATTTTTTAACGTAATGCCAGCTTTATGTGGATATTTTATGGTAAGAAAATTTAATGATAAAAGTGTATCAGGTTTTTAAAATCTATTATTGCTAAAAACTGCTAAAATTATCAATTTTTCTTTTATGCCAAAAATCATTAGGATATTAATAAAGATCATGTTCCATGCAGATATTTTGTAAATTTCCTGTGTAAATATATCAAAACATCATTTTTCTCAATACTTTAAGATTTTTTTGCACAATCAGATTCCAGATTTTCAAATAGTTTTCAAAATACAAAAAAAAAAATGACCCTTATGACTGGTTTTGTGGTCCAGGGTCACATTTGGTTTAACTTCATGAAAAAATTAATGCTGGAATATTGAGAGATTTCACATACAAAATTAACTTTAAATAAATAAATAATTAATTGAAGTTTTTAAATGCATCATGGAATGATTGAATAATTATAAGAAAAATAATAAAATGTAAGCATAAATAATTGCAGTATTTGCATCATTTTTTGTTACATGAAAAGTTACATTTATTTATGATGCCTATTTATGCTCACATTTCTTTGTAGATATATGTATTTATTGCAACATTCTACAATGCATTTATTTAATTTAGTCAGGTAAATCAGGCCATGCTGTTAACAAAATTAAAAAGAAAGGGCATTTTTATAATGAATGTATTTTTTCTGAATATATTCTGAAAATATTTGTCAAGCTCTAAAACATTTAATCAGTAAAACTTGCTAGTAAAAAATATTTTAAAAATGAAAATCCTATAGAACATTCAGACATTTAAGGGGGACTTGGAGTCAAAAAGGTTGAGAGCCGCTGATTTAAAGCTATTAATTCCAAAGATTGCTATTAGAAATGAGAAAGAAGACATCTTGAGATTTACAGTAAATATTGACCTTAAGGAAGACCACTAGTGTGTGTCTAGCGATGGATGGACTGAAACAGGATACATCATGAAATTTAAACTCAGTATTCACCAATGTTTTATTTATTATGAGCTGCCAGCACAACATTATATTACACAATAACAGTCTAGTTCATGAAGTATTTTACAACAATACAATGTGCACATATTGCATTTGCTTTAACAGTAAATTCTGCATTTTACAGACAAATGATAAGAAAATGCTGAATATTTTTGAATGTTTGTTAATTAATACCTGAAATAAAACCATGACCTAAATGAGATCTGCTGGATGACTGGTGCACCGTGACTCTAAACATGTCTGAAGTTTCACATATGATGCAAAAAGGTTGATTGCATTTCAAAAATGTTTAAAAGTAACAAAACCGGACTGATACATACATCTGAAACAATTTTTTAAGTGGTTAAAGGACAGAGGTCGCTCAGGGTAATGACTGGATGAGGATGATCTTTTCGTTAATGCAGAAGCGGTGGAGCACCGTGAGCAGGTTTTCTCCGCATCGTGACACCTGACGCTCCATCGCCAGCCGAAAATCCTCCTTCACGCCTTTGGTGATTCCTCGAGTCACGGTGTGATGTCTATGAAAAAAGACACCAGGCACGTGAGAACATTGAGCTGGTACGGGTCACCGAATACAGAAAGAACAGAGTACTGAACCAATGTGAACGTGAACTTCGAGAAACAAAACTGTTTCAAAACTGCAGTTTCTCCACATTCAGACTGATATAAGAGCAACGCTCTTCCAATAAAACATCGGACACACACATGAATACAGAAAATACACATAAGGGTGAACCTCACAAAGAAAAGTCTGGCTCATATTGCATCCTAAATTAAAAAAACGAAATAAACAAAATAAAATAAAATAAAATTTATTTATTTATTTATTTATATTCAATTTTATTTAAATAAAAAAATAAAAAAATAAAATATAAATGAATAAGCTAAATAAACTAATTAAAATGAAAAGTAAAATAAAAATAAATATTTGTAATTAAATGAGTAAATAAATGAAATAAATACAAATAAAATAAAGTAAAATAAAGATTTACAATTATAAATAAATAAACTAAAAAACATAACTATAAAATACATACAAATAAAAATAATTATTTATAATTATAAATAAATAAACAGATAAAATATTTTTTGTATTTTAAATAAAACAGCCTATTTTGGATGTCATTAAGGTCTTTTTTTGGCATAGTAACATTTTTAAGCACATTTAAATCTCTAAAAAACTGTAATGTAAAAAACATATATAAATAAATTAATTTTGCAAACATTTTAGCAAAAAAAAAAAAAACATTTTCTAAATGCTATATATTTTATACTTCGGTGCAATATGAGCCAGGCATTTCTTGACATTTTCTGTGAGATTCACTCATAAATGTAAAACGCTGCAATTCAATGAAAACTACAAACACAATGTAATAAAACAAATAAAAACATTCTTCAAAGACTTCACAACAATTTGAGAAAACACAACGAAAAAGGAGCCGTATGAGAACGGGAACGATCTTGCAAAATGAAAATGCTTGAGCAGAATGAAGAGAAATAAAAGGAGGAGAATGTAAACACATGAGCAGGCTGGGAGGAGTCTGGGTGGGTTGGGGGCGGGGTTTCGGTGATGGGGGTGGGGGTACCTGTCAGCCTTCTGAGCCCCTGGAAGCAGCAGGGTGTTTAACTCCACCCCCAAGGCGGGGCTGGGGTTCCTACGGACAGCAAACACTCATAAACGCACCGCCGATCAGAGCTGATTTACTCTCACAACCCAACAAACGGCCCATCAAGAACTAGCGGCACATCCAAAACTAGGATTAAAAAGCTTTTTTGTCAGCCTATTTCTCAACTCTGATAAAAAAAACGGTCATTTTATACTTATTTAAAACTTAAAAGTAACAGTTCTTGCTTCAAGTTGAACATGATAAAAGTTTTAAAATTTATATTTTTTAGTACACTCTTAAAAATAAAGGTTTCTAAAGGAAGTTTTTGCAGTGTCGCCAATGAAATATGGCCATTCCATGTCAAATCAACCATTTCAGAAACATTCCAGAAAGATTTTTAGCGACTAATCAACTAATTTGTAAAGGGGCGTCAAAAATGACAATTTTCACCTGAGATTCGGACCCGATATTAAAGGAGGGGAAAAAGGACTTAAGAAACATGGCAGCATCATTACTGTATTTTCACTCAGAGATTGGCAGGTTTATATTAAAATCTGTTGATTGTAGCAGTCTTTGTTGCATTAGATGCCAATGGTGAACTTTAAAAAAAATAAAATAAAAATGGGAAAAAGCTATTTTTTCCTCCAAGTTTGCATGCATGCAATTCAAGAAGTATTAACAATATCTTTATATCTTTTCAGATTTTGGTTTTTAGCAAACTTTTCTTTTAGTATCTTAATTTTTGAGGCCCTATATGATTCAATTCCAGAGATACGGTGATCTCAATGTACCATAAAACATACCTAAGTGCTGAAAATATTCTTCTTCCAAAGTTTACGTGCCTATAACTCAAGAGATATTAAAGATATCTTACCATCCTTTTAGATTCTGGTTTTTAATAAACTTTTATTTTGAAATCTCAGAGATATGGGGATCCCAATGTGCCTCAATGTCCAAATTGGTGAATTTTAGCCATATGCAATGGTCAAAAACCAAATGTGGGTCACTTTGCATGTAGCTGATACATATATTTAAAGAACAAAAGAAGAACAAACTACTTCTTTCATTCAAAGGAAAATAAATGATTAAAAATCACAATTTTTGGTCAGGAACCTCTGGTT
>JAHKKF010508572.1:0-19039 GCA_019740295.1 Labeo calbasu
TATTTTGTTTTATTTTGTTTTATTTTATTTTTGTCACAACCAGAAAGTACATTCAAACTTTATCTTAGTGTGAAAGAATATTTCTCTTCAAAATACTCACTATGTTCCCAAATTTTCTGTGTTTGTCACATCTTTAACTACTTATGCAGTCATTAATCTGCTCTCCAGTGATCTTTATGTTATTGATGCTTTTCTTGAAGGCTGTAAGGTTTCGGGTTCAGATGAGGTCTGCATTGTCATGCCCGCGGTTGTCACGACGCTAGGAGGGTGCTTCTCAAATCTGCATCGCTCCCGTGGAGACACATTGCCACGGGCCATTTGTCAATACCGCTAAAGTTAACATGTCGCTCAAGACGTTTCTCACCAACGGTCCCGTCGGTCAACACTCCACACCAAAATAGACACACTCTCATCTGCAGCACAAAAGGCTTATGAATGAGCCTGCGCAACCGTCCCGGTGTCACACAGTTATGCACACGCCTCAAGCTAACATCCCAGTTTTGGAAACACTGGAAATCCTGTTGGCTACGGCTGGCAGAGTGATGGCAGAACAAAGAGCGAGGTGTAAGGAGATTTCTCCGTTTCTCTTTAATGTGCCTCACCGAATCTGAAAGCTCATTTCACTAGGGTCTGTAATTTCAGGAGGTTTCTGCTGAAGCTGTCAGTTTTGGGGGCGTGTGTCACCTTAGGTGCACCGCAGAGAAATTCTCATCCTTCATAACACGCTGAAAAAAATGAAATATTGGGAATCGTTCATCATTTATTTCATATAGAGCGAAATTTCAGACTGTCCATGCTGATGTTTAAAATCTCTTTCTCTCTGAATTGCAGTGCTGTTCAACTTGATTCCTGTGGGTCTGAGGATAGTCGCCATCCAGAGCACCAAGACAGGACTCTACATAGGCATGAACAGCGAGGGCTACCTCTACACATCAGTAAGTCTACAGCACATATCATACTCATCAATAGTATTAACACATCATTTTGTTTTAAAGGGATAGTTCACTCAAAATTAAAATTCTGTCATCAGTTACTCACCCTCATTTCGTTCCAAACCTGTAAGACACCCCTAATTCATCTTCGAAACACAAATTAAAATATTTTTAATGAAATCCGAGAGCTTTCTGACTCTGCATAGACAGCCACACAACTGACACGTTCAAGGCCCAGAAAGGTAGTAAGGACATCATTAAAATAGTCCATGTGACATCAATGGTTCAACCGTACTGTTATGAAGCTACGAAAATACTTTTTGTGCGCAAAGAAAATAAAAATATCTCTTTGAGGAAACCTTACACGTTATTTCATGCTGTTTGATTATGTATCAGGTGCTACTAATGAAGTTAACTATTGTGCGTTTGTCCTCAGACAGTGAGTATAAGTACTGTTGGCCTCAGTTCTCTGTGACACACTCCATTAGTCTGGCCTATTTCTCTCTACCAGTTAAACTCTTGTGAGTAAGACATGCTTCTGCAAAGAGATGCATTGCTTTGCTGTGTAGAGCAGCATTTTGTCTCTCTTCTCTATCCTCTGATCCACTCTCTCTTACTTGGAGAAGAGAAGAATATTCCTTTCATCTTTGAAGTAGATCATAACTCTGTTTAAGGCAAGGTGATGAGTCCAAGAGTGGCGTATAGGCCTACATGATGTACTGAGCCCCCATAAAGTGCACTTAGAATGTATGAATTATTACATTGCAAAGAAACCAGAATATCAAACCAAATGCCGTCTGCACACAAATACAGTAGTGTCTCCACTTTTCTTAGCTATTACTTCTAAACTGCTGGTTGCAGAAGTTATTTCTTTTATGGTCCACTTAGTCTGGCAACCAGAAAGTGTTCAAATATTTTAAATTACTCAAGACTAAATTCTTGCCTGCATATCTATTGTTTTGTACATAAAAAGGGTCATATGATGTTGCTAAAAAGAACATTTTGTGTGTTTGGTGTAATGCAATGTGTTTACACGGTTTAAGATTCAAAAAACACAATATTTTCCACATACTGTACATTATTGTTGCTCCTCTCTGCCCCGCCTTTCTGAAACGTGTTGACTTTTACAAAGCTCATTGGTCTGAAAAGCGCAGTGTGCTCTGATAGGCCAGCTATCCAGTGCATTGTGATTGGCCGAATACCTTAAGCGTGTCATGGAAATCTTATGGCCCTTACCATGTTGTGATGCCGTGTCCCAGCATGTTGAGAAAAAAACAGTAAAACCCATTTTAAATGAGGCATTTGTTGCATCCAGTGGGGACATAATTACTGATTATAGTGACTTATACTGTCTTTTTTATGCATTGCGTTGTGCCACATAAACATAAAACTATGTCTGCATTTGTGATCGTAGAAACTACAAACAACAAGCACTACTCTACACTGCTCAAAACTTGTGTTTGAATAGTCAGTACGCTCTAAAAAATGCTGGGTTAAAAACAACCAAACTTGGGTTATTTGGAAACCCAGCGGTGGATAAATACATTCTGAACAGAACACATGCTGGGTTATTTTGACCCAGCTGGTTGGGTTAATTGTTTTTACCAAATGTGTTGGGTCCTTTTATTTAAGTCAGCTGTTGTTTAAAATTATTATATTGCTGGTTTAAAATGGACTGGAACTTAAATATACAGAATTACTAGAGGCAACAATCAAAAGATGAACGTTTTTTATTAAGCAAGAACACATGGACAAAGTGCAAGACAAACTGAATTTATTTGGGTGAATACAGCATAGTTTACAATATTACATACATTTAAACTTGTTTAACAAGCATTTTAGGCATAAAAATGTACCATTTAAAGTAGAATTTTAATTTTAGTGTATTCAACTGTTCTCTGTCATCGTTTTTTACTGAAATAGTGCTAATGTAATTCTCTCGCGGTAAGCAGTGAAGGGCTGCTGTTTGCTGGGTTAACTGCGAACTTCAGACCGTGGCCTCGCGTTTTACTCGTAGCTGAAAGATGCCGTGGCTGACTCCAAAAACTGCCCATTAACAAACAGTACTGACATTAGAGAGCATAATTTTTATGAATTTTTATTAAATTCAGTACAATAACGAATAAAATCCAATAATTTTATGCAAGGCAAAAGGTGTTTCCATCCTGCGAAACAGCCGCTGCTGACAATTTACAGCACAGTAAAAATACAAATCTTTATTTCGCTGAAGAAGTGCAAATCGGTGGCGCAGAGAAACGCTCTCTCCTGTAGAGCACTCAAAAAGCCCACGCTCTGACTGACTGTAACTTAACAGCTGGGTTGTTTCATCAGAGACAGGCTCAACCCAGCGGTTGGGTAGAAAAAAATAACCCAGCATTAAAAATGACCTAGCAACTTAGTTAAAAAATGTTATAAACCCAATAAAATGACCCAATAGGCTGAACCCAGCATTTGAGTAAAAAAAAAAATTAACCCAGCACCTGGTTAAAAATATTAAAAATAACCCAATAAATTGCTGAACTCAGCATTTAAAAAAAAAAAAAAAAAAAGTGTATTTTTTAGTGTAGCAAATTTGAAACCATAGCAAATATTATAAACGTACTTACAGGCTATGAGTCAGAAGCGCCAGACTGTCCACTGCAACAGTACTGCAGCAGAATAGGTGTTACACCTTTATTTGCGTATATTGTTTTGCAAATCTTCCCACACAGTGACGTAGATTTGTGGGGGCGTGTTTGAATGAACTGTTTTAGGAAGGCATGGCTGAGTCTTAACTTTTATAAAGAATATCTCTCATGACCCCTTTAATAAACAACTCATTTCTAATCATTTTCTATCATTCAGCCTTCCCTCACACACAGGAGCACAAATCAACTTTCTATCTCTCTTTTTCTCTACTCTTGCAAGGAGAGCATCTGTAGAGAATGTGTTCTCCTCATGGGAAGAAAGTCGACCCATTTTCCACAGAGGGAAATGACCATACCTGAAAAAAGAGAGAAAATCCCTATCCTAGAAAACCTCATGCAGAGCGACCTCTTTTTCTTTCCTCTCTTCTCTGCCTCAGTCTGAAGCGCCGAAACCGTTCTACCTGTGTCCTAACTTTCATTTCTAACTTTCATCTTTTTTTAGCATGATATTTTAAACCAAAGAGACTAGTGTGAAGCCATTGAAGCATGCCACAAAATGCAGTGCAAACACAAAACAGGAGACAGCTTGCTCCTGAGCTTTAAAATATTCTGAAACAATAGAGCCAAAACACATATTGTTGACTTTTGAAATGTTATGTGAGGAATGACTCATTTTCTGCCGTATACTGTGCCACGAGAAGAATACACAAAGCTAAACAAGTTATTTTCCCGGGATTGAATCAAGGCGCATCTGAAATTGCATACTGTCAGAGTACATTTGCATACTACATTTGATGTGGAACAAACATCGTTACCGTTAAAAAAGTATCTTATATATATGATTGTGAATCCATACTACATCCACTATGTTGACTTTGTCACATGACCTATGCCATCAGTTGTGTCTTTTCACTGCCATTCACAATTGGCAATTCCTCTTCCGCATTCCTTATGGGATAGTAGTGTCCATCTTTGTAGTTGTAGGTCACCCATGTACTTTGTGCCTACAGTTTTACGAATACTATAAATTCGGACATTCCACTTATTTCTTGTGCTGTTTTAGCCCCCTGTGTAGTAGGGAAGTAAACATGTATGAATACAAAGTTAGTCTTAATCACTTCAAGAATTCAGGTTTGGTGGCAAATCTCCAACTTTAAAGGGATAGTTCACCCAAAAATAAAAATGTTGTCATTATTACACACCCTCATGTCGTTAAAGACCCATAAGACCTTTGTTCATTCTCGAAACACAAAGATATTTTTTATTATATCTGAGAGTTTTCTGACCCTGCATAGACAGCAACACAAATGACACGTTCAAGACCTAGAAAGGTAGTAAGGACATCATTAAAGGGATAGTTCACCCAAAAATGAAAATTAGCCTATTATTTACTCATCCTCCAGGCATCCTAGGTGTATATGACTTCCTTATTTCAGACAGATGCAGTCAGAGTTGTATTAAAAATTATTCTGGCAGTTCCATGCTTTAGAATGCCAATGGGTAGGTGTTTCTCTTCATCAGTCCAAAACAAGTCCAATAAAGTGCATCCATCCATAATAAAACGTGCCTCACATAGCTCCAGAAAATATCTATATCTAAAACGTAATAATTACTTTAATCTAGCTTGCACCAACTGGTCGCACATAGAAGGTCTATTCAAACCGGCGCATGCGCAACGTCGTCATCCTACGTCATCCGCCCGGAGCTGCTTCCGTGTAAGACCAGTTGGTGCAAGCTAGATTAAAGTGATTATTATGTTTTAGATATGGATATTTTTCTTACAAAATCACATTGATTTGCTATAGGAGGCCTTTATTAACCCCTAGAGCCATGTGGAGCACTTTTTATTATGGATGGATGCACTGGATGGACTTGTTTTGGACCGATGAAGAGAAACACCCGCCTATGCCATTCTAAAGCTTGGAAGTGCCAGGGTAATTTTTAATATAACTCTGCACTGCATTCGTCCAAAAGAATGGCTTGAGGGCGAGTGAATAATGGGCTAATTTTCATTTACTATCCCTTTAAAATAGTCCATGTTATATCAGTGGTTCAACCTTCATTTTATGAAACTATGAGAATACTTTTTGTGCGCAAAGAAAACAAAAATAAGGATTTTATTCAACAATTTATTCTCTTCCTCGTCAGGCTCTATTGAGTTTTCATGAGAGTACCATGACTCATGAGCCATACCAGCTTTCTATGGGTCAGAAAGCTCTTGGATTTCATCAAAAATATCCTAATTTGTGTTCAGAAGATGAACGAAGGTGAGTAATAAATGACAGAATTTTCATTTTTGGGTGAACTATCCCTTTAAAAGGTTGTTTCACCTAATAATGAACGTTCTGTTCATACTCACTTTTGTTGTTTCAAATCTGTATGACTTTATGGAGGGAAAAGTCTTACAAGTTTGGGTGTTGATTTATTGGTAACAGAACTTTCTTTTGGTTGAACTAATGCTTGGAAGTGAGTTTTGGAGGCTTTGATATGTGTATGCTTTGACAGATCTCCCTTTCTCTCTCTCACACACACAGCATTTAATTGTTAATGAATGTGCTGGGTGGAGTCTTGTAGACATTTAAGTGAGTAAGTGAGTGTAACCTTATTTTGCACTAGAGCCCTCAGAGCTGGAATACACACATTTGTGGGAGTCTCAAATGTGTGTGTTTGTGTGTGGGTTGCATAACAGGATTCGTTCACGCTCTGTGACAAACGCACCTCTGTGTGCGTGTGTTGTAGGATCAGATGGCCCTGAACACATGGCCTCTCTCTGTCACACATACCTGCCCTAAACTCTGAGCCTATCAATAATTCATGTTTTCCAGTGGCTGACACACTC
This sequence comes from Labeo calbasu, assembly GCA_019740295.1. Taxonomy (NCBI): domain Eukaryota; kingdom Metazoa; phylum Chordata; class Actinopteri; order Cypriniformes; family Cyprinidae; genus Labeo; species Labeo calbasu. The sequence continues at coordinate 6,399 of JAHKKF010508572.1, forward strand.
GGACACGGCCCTCCATGGGGACTAAATCACTCACACACACCTACAGGCTCTTGTCTCTCTTCTTCATGCTCATACAACTTCTACTACCTCGGTCAAGCTCTCGCCCTGTATTCCTGCAGATCTTTCATTCTCATTTTACCATCCTTATTTACTGCCACACAACTGTGTTATTGCCAAGGTGTTTTTAGCATGTTACTATGCAGATGCTAGAGTGTTCTGAGTGGTTGTTCTATAGTGTTGCTGTGTAGCTGCTAAAGTAGTGGTTCCTATCCTTTTTTATTCCCCCTTTTGTCCAGAACAATATTGGTGCACCCCATAACTTTTCCAGCTGATCATGATTTAATGGATTTTACTCTCAATTTCTGCCTGATAAAATATTTTAGAGCTTGGCTTGACTAGAAATCTATATCCATGATAAAATTGGCCATTAAGTTTTAAGATGTTTTTAATTGACATTTAATTTTAAAGGGGTCATCGGATGCAAAGTTCACTTTTACATATTTGAACATTAATGTGTGTTGGCAGCGTATATACAAATCTACCCTAAAATGATAAAAATACATGCAGTGGTTTTTAATTAATCTGTAAAAATAACATCCCCTTTTTTTAATCAAGCCATTCTCTGCTGACGGCTCCCATGATAGTTGATTGACATGAGCGTCTTATCTCAGACCCGCCTTAAATCAGCAGGAACAGTCTAACCTCAATTGTTTCAATGCCGGAGCAGGGATGTAAGTTAGACAAGAATATCTCAGATTGAGCGATTGAGGTGTTGTGTTGCTGGATGTAATAATTAACATTGTCATTTACTCCCAACATCTGAGCCATTCAAGACACAGTGGATTACGTTAGTTTGTGAAGGGAATGCGCCTCCCAATCTACATATATCCGTCTAAGTTTGTGCGAATCATTCGTGATCCAGCTTCACTTACAGCAGAAGTGAGTATAAGGGTTTTTTATGAATCTTTGCGATCGCCTTTCCTAATGCTAGTTAGCAAGTTTAGCAGCTAAATGCGGCTAAATACGGCTAAAGTAAACAAGCTTGTAACTCCACAGAGAGAAGAGAGGGGCGGGGCGAGCAGAGCTCATTAACATTTAAAGCAACCTCAACCAGAATAGGATGATTTTTGCAGAGCTGATTTTGACAAGGTAAAAAGGGTGTTGTTTTACACTACCATTGAGAACTTAACCAAAGTATATTACAGACTTTTTTTTATTAAGACCCTAAAGAATCATATCAACTTGTGGAAAATGGGCATCCGATGACCCCTTTAAAATGAGTCCAGGTTTTTCAATAATGTGGTACATCAAGGTTTTTCGAAATCTGGTTCTTCAAAGTCGAAAGAAGATAAGAAATATGTTGATTTTTAGTTGCTTTAGGTTAATTTGTTTTTAATTTTAAAGGGATAGTTCTCCCAAAAATAAAAAAAATCTGTCATTAATTACCCTCATGTTGTTCCAAACCCGTAAGATCTTCGTTTATCTTTGGAACACAAGTTAAGATATCTTTGATGACATACAGCACCGTTGCGCTCCGGGCATCCTGTGTTCGAATCCCGACTCGAGGACCTTTCCTGATCCCACCCCCCATCTCTCTCCCACTTCACTTCCTGTCAATTCTGATCTGTGTTGTCTCAATAAAGGCAAAAAATGCCAAAAAAAAATCAGTGGTCCAACTGTAATGTTATGAAGGTACAAGAAAGCAGAACAGAAATAATGACTTTATTCAACAATTTAGTTAAATAAAGTCGTTATTTTTTGTTTCTTTGCACACAAAAAGTATTCTCGTAGCTTCATAACATTAAGGTTGAACGACCAATGTCACACAGACTATGTTAATGATGTCCTTCCTGCCTTTCCAGGCCTTAAACATGTCAGTTGCGTTGCTGTCTATGCAGGGTCAGAAAGCTCTTAGACTTCATCAAAAATATCTTAATTTGTGTTCTGAAGATGAGCGAAGGTCTTATGGGTTCAGAACGACATGAGGGTGAGAAATTAATAACAGAATTTTCATTTTTGGGTGAACTATCCCTTTAAATCATTTTAGGTAATCTTAAGGCCCCCTAGTGTCCCAGCGCCTTGGTTGAGGATCACAGGGACAGTTTGTTCACCCTAAGGCTTTTTTGAATTGGCTATTATGGGCACGAGTGGCTCCTGGCTCTTTCAACCACCTGATAAAGACTCATAATGAAATCTCCATCCTCACCTGTTTAAATGTGTTGAAACTGTCTCATTATTGTGCCCCTCAGAGGTCTTTCCCATGATCCTCTGCTCAGCTGTCTCATAGGCGTGCTTTTTGGTGAAGCATGATGATATACTGTAGTAATCTGGCTGTCATCTCGCTCTGCTGACAGAACGGTGACGTTTAAGAGGAATATGAAGAAGCTGAATGGTTCATGAGAAATGGAGGAGTGCAGGCCAGCGGGGTTTCTCACAGCAGGAACAAAGGGCTCTATCATCCATAGGAAGGAATATAGAGAGAGATGGATTGACAAGAAAAGACATGCAGAGCACAGCCCATGGGGTTGCGTTCATCACTCGATTTCATTTTCATTTCATTTTAGCGTTTATCTCGATCGTTTGATCTCTCTGCCTTTCTCTCTTATCTGTTCTGTCATTGTCCAGTGATTCCCTGTTTACCTTTCTCTTGTGCTCTCATCGTTCATTGCTGTCTGAGGTTAGATCTGGTGAGAGTTGTATGTAAAGGTTAAGGTGTTTAGAAAACTCTGTGTCATTGCTGTGTGCTGTGTTACCTGTAGGGGACCACTGGAAATTGCTTTCCGATAAAAATAGTGCTTTGTCTCTATAACCTGACCCATTTTTTAAACTCAACACTCAGTGGAAGCCCTCCTGGGCCAGGAACACAAAAAGAGAGGGAGAAAGAAGGTGGGAATAAAACAGCACACACACACACACACAGAGATGCATATTTGCACTGATAGAGGTGACCTGACAGAATTGGGGCAGATTTTGTTGAACTGACCAGCTTTTTCATGACAAAGTTTTAAAAGGTACTTGAAATGAAGGTATAAGCCATTTAATACGGTGACCATGACATATCACACATTTGATACATTCCTTTTAGATACATTCCTTACCCTTTCTTCCCTTCCTCATTATCTTCCTCTTCCACATCTTCTTTTCCTTCCCTTTGGATTTGTCTTCCTTTTCTGTTCATACATTTTTTTTTTCTTCCTCTTTTCATTTCTTATTTTCCTTTTTGATTTTTCACTTTGTTTCCTTTCCTTCCACTTCCAGTTGCACTGAAATCAAGACAGGTCACTGTAGGTCACATGAAAATCCCTGACAAAAGATGAAGAGAGAGTATTCTTTATTCTAAGTATTCTTTATCCATTCCAGATGTAAAACATTGCAAATCATTAAGCTAGTGTTAGCATCGCTGTTCTTCGTGTACTTTAAAAGGATAGTTCAACTAAAAATGAGAATTACCCCATGATTTACTCACCCCTAAGCCACACTAGGGGTATATGAATTTTTTCTGTCAGACGAATCATCCTGGTTCGTCCAAGCTTTATAATGGCAGTGAAAGGCTGTTGAGATTTTAATAAAGGGTTAATAAAGGCCTTCTGAAGTGAATCAATGCATTCTTGTATAAAAATATATTGATATTTAAAATTTTATAAACCATAATCACAAGAGAGTGGCGTTCCAGCGGATGACATAGGACGTAGGATGCAGCATAAGCTCCGGAGAGAAGTTTTATTTACAGCAAAGGAAAACCAGTTTCCTCTTGGCTTATATTAAAATCCTCTGACATTTTTCTTTACAATCCTTGTTTTGTACTTGGGTAGTTGACAAATAGTGGTAAAAATGCTTTTTTTTTTTTGTAAAAGACCATTTTTGAAGAAGAAATGCATATATTTCTGTAGTGTGAAGTCTGATCTTTGAAAAAATATAAAGGGTCACTAACTTTGTCAATTCTTTCATTGTTTTTTTTTTTTTTAATTCATTTTTTTTTTACATTTTTACTGAACATAAATTTGTCTTATGGTACAACATAGCAACGTTAGGGGTAAAAACTCTTAATAATATACAAATAGCATGACTGAGATTTATCATAATTGTTAGACACTTATTTTTCATATAGTGTTGTTTATTTAATATGAAATTATAATTAACTTTTTTTTTTTTTCACCATGACTTGTTGAATAATTTCAAGACAAACTTTGACAACAAGACAAACTTTGCTGTCATCCATTCAAAACTGCTGAAAATTATACCATTTTAATATCAGTGGTATTTATATTTCCCCTATTGCAATACTCAACTGTTTTTTAAGAGATTTTGAGATAAAAACAAATCTCTGATTCTTTTATGTGTGTCACACCATAGGACATTACATTACACCGTAGGACATTATGTCACACTAAAGGACAAAAATGGTAGTTATTAAAGTGTTTATATTTAAATTTGAACATGTCACAGGAGAAAGAAAGTTTAATTTTGATACAAATAATATTTACATGTTTTTTTAAACAAAACAAAATAATTTTCATCAACAAAATTCAGTCTATAGTTTTAAAAACTATATGGCTACTCTTTTTAAGGCATCATTTTGATTCCATTTCCTTTCTGCATGGTTCACTTAATTTTTTTCTCCCTCAGTTCTTTCTGTTTCAAAAACAAAGTGTCACATTTTTATTTTCATGACACTTTATAACACTACAAGTTTTCTGTAAAAACATAAGAAAATAGTTTAATTAATGTAATTATTGTATTTAAGAACACTGAAAAAAAAAATAGAATAAAAAGAAAAACATCTTATTTAATTATTTAAAATGCTTTTTAAAGAGACCTTGTCCTCTGGTGTGACATCTTTGTCCTGTGGTGTGCAGGCGTCACACCGGTTGACATTATCTGTCACACCACAAGACGTTTTAGCTTTTTGTGTCAACTAATGACCTATTCCGAGCTAACCTGTCATTTGCAAGACATATTTGCATAATTTTCCATGATTATGTTTAACATACAGTTTTTAATTAAAAAATATAATTTAGGGGTGTCACACCAAAGGACAACAAAACGTAACACTTTTGTAGTGGTTCCAAAAAAGTTCTCAATTCTGAGACAAAAATTTACCTTGTGCACGTCATGGGTATGGCAGGGAGCTTCAGTATCATGAATGGGGTCCTTCGACTAATTAAAGTTTTGTCTGGAATTGCCTGATTTAAAATCAGGATATGGTGTCACATCAGAGGACATGGTTTTCAGAGACTAAATGTATTAAGTTCCTATGCTTTCAGAAATATAAAAAAAAAAAAAAAAAAAAAAAACGACTGCCATTTACTAAAATAGACACTTATACAATTATGCCAGAGGTATTTATTAACATTTTTATGCTTTTCTTTTTAATTTAAGTTAACTTAAAGTAATTTATTGAACCATGCTTAAGACAGTGACACCATAGGACAATTTTGACATTTGGCTCAAAAGGTGTTTTATTTTGCTCTCTTCTCTGTGCTTCCCCGTTCATCATGTCTTACCAGAGCTTGCGCTCTGCCTACACGCTACGTCATCCACTGGAACGCCACTCTCTCTTGTGCGTACAATACTGTTATTCCCAAAATATCTTCTTTTATGTTCCACAGACAAAAAGTCATACAGGTTTGGAACTACCTTTGATCTCTTTAATGTGTAACATTTTCTACTGAATTCAAGTAAGTTGTACATACATGTAGTTACACACAGTTTTGACAAGCTCTGTGTAATGGTAATAGTGTTTTCTACTGTATAATTGTGTGGATCTTTGATGCATCGTCTACTGCGTCACATGCATGCAGTTGGAAATGGTTTCGGTAAGCATGACTGGACACCAATAATAAGCCAAAGACTTGGAGTGGATGAGCTGCAGACTCGAGGGAGCATATGTCAGGATATGTGTGTGTGTGTGTGTGTGTGTGTGTGTGTGTGTGTGTGTATATGTGATGCGTGTTTTGCTGTGCCCTGTAGTTCTGGCAGGATTATTACTCATTTCAAGTAGAGGGTGTTTCTGCTTCTGGCCCTCAGCACCCTGGCGTTGACACTCACACACCTTGATCCGAGCCCCAGGTCCCCACACACCCACACTGATGAAATAATTAGTCTAACTGCTGATCCCGAATGATTCTAGCTGACCTTAGACCACCTAGTCCCCACGAACATGTGCGCGCACACACTTCCTTTTCTTTTTCCTTTTTGTACACACCTGCACTCTCTCCGTCTCCTCACACACACTTGTGACCTTGCCCTCCTTGTTTAAAATGGATTTGATTGGTCCTCATTGAGTCAGCAGCATTTTTTTTTTTCTATTCTTCAAGTCAAAGAACTTAAAGGAATAGTTCACCCAAAAATAAAAAATTGCTGAAAATTTACTCCCAGGCCATACTAGATGTAGATGAGTTTGTCTTTTCATCAGAACAGATTTGAAGTAATTAAGCATTACACTGTAAATGACAATTTGTTGAGTCAACTTCAAATAATTTGTTATCCCACTGCCTTAAAATTTTAAGTTCAGTCAATTCAAAAAAGTTTAGTCAACTTGAAATGTTAAGTTTTACTAAGTGACAGCTTAGATATTTGAGTTGATTCACTTTACAATTTCAAGGCAGCTGGGTAACAAACACGGCTTTTAAGTATAGTCAACTCGAATATCACGGCACCCATTCACTGCAGATGATCCATTTTTAAACAAGTAGCTGGAACTTATGCACAGAAATTGGAGTATAATTAACATTTGCGAATAAGCACAATTTCTTCGGCAAATGCGTTTCCATCTTCCATTTTTCACATTAAGTTAAAAACGTTTTTGCAATTTAAGGGATTTTTATTCGAAATGTGGTGTTTCCATCACTTTTTTCTGATGTGATGCTTCAAAATGCACATAAAAACAGGGTGATGGAAACATAGCTGATGTAATACTAAATTTCTCCAAATCTGTTCTGGTGAAGAAACAAATTCAACTACATCTTGGATGACCTGAGGGTGAGTAAGCTCTCAGCAGACTTTCATCATTGGGTGAACTATCCCTATAACTCCTGTGTGTATGTAAGCAATCACCATTAATGTGCTGAAGGTGAAATGAGCGAGGGAGTCTGTCTTGAAGGGGCTTGTTGTGTTGTTTTGTCTTGGAAATTCCCCAAACGCTCAGCTGGGTCTAGCCAAGGAGAGAGGCAGAGGACGAGCGCGCCGCTACAGCTGTTGTGAGGTCAGCAGTGCAGGGACGAGCAGGTGTTCTGCCAAGGAAACCCACCTCTCGTGCTGACCTGGGGTCAGTCTGTTGTCAGTCTTGTAATGGCCTCCGTGAGAACAGCAGTGCGCTGGGCTGTTCTCAGACCTGTGCTTGAGGAAGTTTCATAAAGTGTCTCAAGTCTGGTTAAAGGAAGAAAACATGGCTGCTTGCTTTATTTTTAGTCCTGTCAAATACAAGGTGTTATTGCTGGCCTCTGCGATTACAATCTCATTAGATCTCATTACAACACAACAGCTTGTTTTTGCTCTTTGAAATGAATTGCAATTCATTTGACTAATCAATACGCAGTGAAATACTGCAAGAAAACCTGTTTATTTATCCCCTATTTGTTCGTTACGGAATTGTTCATTGCATTTTCTCCCACCTTGACGTCTCGCTCGTGCCACCGTCATTATGCAAGCTTGTCAATGCTCACTGGTGTGTTAAACCCGTTCTTAGTAAGCAGTTTTTGGATCGCTTCATACCTGTGCACACATCTATCCAGCTACATCAAAGTCTTATCCCAGCTTTTTTAGAGGAAATTCTCATTGACGTTTTGCTGCGGTCTTACGTGAAATCAATTCAACCTTACTAGTTACAGATTTTACAGCCGCAGCAGTGAAAAGTTAATGTGAAAGCAAGCACTTTTCACCGGATGTGTGTCTGAGCGTGTATGTGTGGTGCTCTGAAGAGGATTTAATGATTCTGACATGATTGCACAGTCTCAGTCTTTCTCTTACCGCTCTATTGTTTCTTCTCTCATCCTTTTGCTAACTTTTTTTTTTTTTCCTTACAGTCAGGTTCCAAAATGAACACAAAATAAATGACAAATTAGTAAAAATTGGCTATGGGGAGTAAATAAATCAGCACTGTCACTACTTACGATCCGCAACATAATACATGGTTTAAATTCCTTCATTTGATGCCAATTAAATAATAGGGGCATGTTTTCACATTCATAAAGTTCTGGATAAAGTGAATGCAAAATACAGTAAGGCAAGTTAGATGGATGTTATTGCAATTTAAAATAAGAGTTTTCAATTTTAATAAACTTTAATATATAATTTATTCCTGTGATGCAAAGCTGAATTTTCAACATCATTGCTCCAGTCTTCAGTATCACATGATCCTTCAGAAAACATTCTAATATGTTGATTTATTTTCAATATTGGAGTTGTGCTGCTTAATATTTTTTGGGACCAGTGATACTTTTTTTCAGAATTCTTTGATAAATAAAAAGTTAAAAAGAACAGTGTTTATTCAAAATAGAAATTTTGTGTTTCAATATATACAGTACTATTCAAAAGTTTCGGGTCAGTACATTTTTTCTCTCTTTCTTTTGTTTTGAAGTTTTTATTCATTCATTCAAGAACATATTAGAATGATTTCTGAAGGATCATGTGACACTGGAGACTGGAGTAATGGCTGATGAAAATTCAGCGCTGCGTCACAGAAATAAATTACATTTTAAAGAATATCAAAATAGGAAACCAGTATTAGAAATTGCAATAATTTTTCACAATATTGCTATTTGATCAAATAAATACAGCCTTGAGGAGCATAAGAGACTCGTTAAAAAACGTCCTAAACATTTGAACGGCAGGATAGATTTTTTGTTTCTTTTGTTCATTTGTTTGTTCGTTCATTTTTATTTATTATTTATTTATTAATTATGTACTTTTAATTTTAAGTAAACCCTGTTCTCATTCAGTATCTTAAAATATTACTGAATTTTATGACAATTTCAGTATTCTGTCAATAACAGAGATTTATATATCTTTATGTATCTTGAATTCTGAATAAATAAGCTTTTCAATCATGTATGGTTAGGATAGGACGATATTTGGCCGAGATACAACTATTTGGAAATCTGGAATCTGAGGGTGCAAAAAAAATTAAATATTAAGAAAATCGCCTTTAAAGTTCTTAGCAATGCATACTACTAATCAAAAATGAAGTTTTGATATATTTATGGTAGGAAGTTTACAAAATATCTTCATTGAACATGATCTTTACTTAATATCCGAATGATTTTGGCATAAAAGAAAAATCAATCATTTTGACCCATTACAGTGTATTGTTGGCAAATACACCCGTGCTACTTACGACTGGTTTTGTGGACCAGGGTCACATTTACTCACCCCTTTGTTTTGTTTTTTTTTAACCTGTATGCAGGATTTTCTGAAGATGTTTTTTATTCAACTATAATATTCATAGTGTTCTCATCTGTCATGCTCCAAAAGGGACAACAAAAAGACTAGTCCATATGTCACTATATTCAAAGTCTGAAAAAGCATACTTTGTGTTCCACCGAAAAGCAAAGGTGTGCAGATCTGCAATGATATGACTAAGTAAATAATGACGTAATATAAATATTTGTGAGTGAACTATCCCTTTAAATGTTCGTGGAAATGTTGTGCCTGTTTAAGAGGCTGATGAGGCAGCTCTCCTGTCAAAATGCCAGTCCTCCCTCCTGATTGCTAGGGGATTCAGAGGATTCAGCAGACTCTCAAGCATCCGGCATCTTCATTAACTTCACGCAACATAACATGTCAAAAATCCTTCTGTAATAATCAGATTTCCCTGAATCACACGATCCTAGATTAAAAAGGCAGGGGAAAGAGGGGGCAAAAAGAAGGTGAGAGAGACTGTGCTATGATGTGTAAAACTTAAGTGCTTTTTTTAAGCCAGTGAAAGTGGCTGAGCAGTGAAGCAGTGAGGAATGAAGACTTCGAGCTGAGCCTTGTGTGCTGCTCTGACACCTGCTGGAGGTTGAGAGCACTGCAGGATGGGAGCCAAAACCACAGCAGAGGTGCAATAGACTGCTAGAGGTCAACCTAATCCCTCCTCTCCTTTATGGAGAACGCATTTCCCTTCATGTTGAATAAGAAACAGCTGTTTTTGTGGTTTAATGCCACCTGATTAGGCTAAGCCGTAGATGACCTTAGTTTGCCCCGGATAACGCTGTCCCGTCCTGATGACGGCTCTGCCTATGCAGGGGCTCCGAATGTCAGGCATTACATGACTGTTTCTCAAGTGTTTCAAAAAATTCCCAAACACAGACACACTTATACTCCATCATCTTCTGTCAGCTGGAAGCTCCAGTTCAATTAAATTTGGCAATTAATTAATTAAAGTTGGCACAGACTTTTACTCAGAGCTCTTTACTCTAAATGGTGTTTAATGTCCAGTTCAAGTCTAAATGGAAGTTGAAATATATACACACACTAAAAGTGATATACTAAAAATATAATTCATAATATATATAATAAAAAAAAATAATATGTGTGTCCCATAAATGTGATTAAATTGTTTATTATATGTATTATATTAATTAATTTTACATTAAATACCTCCTGTATTATATTAATATTTATATAATTATTGTAATGAATGTTGTTGATGATGATAAAATTATAGTATATTTTATATTATATTAAATTATATTAATAAAGTTATTATTTGTATTGTTAATGAAATGCTTTTATTTCATAGAAATTAAAAGCGTAAATAATGATTTAATTAGATGCAGTTAAATCAGATAAATTGTGAAAATGAATCTGTTTAATGAAGAAAACTTAATTTTAGCTGAACTTTATCACTAAAAGGTGTCTGATTTCCATTTCACGTACACCAAAATAAAATAAAATATATAAAAATAAATAAAATCATTTTAATCCTCCCATAAATGTAAAAAGAAATATGAATTATTATTAATGCATTTTATTCATAATTTTAATAACTTTAAATATTTCTAATAATATATAGGTGACACTTTATAATATGGTTTCATAAGTTAATAACATTAGTTAACATGAACTATTATTAATCTTAGTTCATGTTAATTTCAGGATTTACTAATGCATTATTAAAATCACAAGTTGTGTTAGTTAACATTAGTTAATGCACTGTGAACTAACATGAACAAACAAACAAAGATTAATAAATAATAATAAATGTATTGTTCATTGTTTATTCATGAACTAATGTTAACAAATGACACCTTGTTGTAACGCATTACAGATATATGTTATAATAATTTGATTATTATTGTTATTATTATTATGATATGCTTTTTTTTAATAGCCCACTTTTAAGACAGGAGCAAGAGCACACATCAGGTAGATCAAATGCCCAAATGGCCACGATTTAATTACAGATATGCAATTAGAGCAGGTAAATTATGAATCTGTTTTATGAAGAAGGCTTAATTTTCCTTTGGCGACAGAAGGGAGTGTTTCAAAACAAACACATTAGAGCAAGAGAGAGAGAAAGAGGAGTAAACCCCTTATTCAGCTGCTCTGCTCACCAGTCACACCAAGGATCCCAATCAATCCTGGAAATTGGTTTGTTCCCTGACAAGGTTACGAAATGACAGGGTGGTAGAGAGAGAGAGAAAGAGAGAGAGAGAGAGACAGATGGGATGGGAAGAGAGAGAGAAAGAATAAAAGAGAGATGTTGGTGTTTGCTTACTGACAGGCTGCTATCTCCAGCAGGGATTCAGAGAGGCAGGGAGTTTGGCTGTGTTTGGGCTTGTGGCAGAGATTACACTGCAACACTTACGTTCACATGAACAGAACACGTGTGTTTGATAAATATGTAATAAGAAAGTGTAGTGTACAGGGATTTCGCTTTTCTCATTTACTAATGCTGAAATTGAAACCTGAGGTCCGTTTTCCTCCCGTCCAAGCTGAACTCAGTATACAGGCTACTTATAAACATACATTCAGCGGTTGCAGTCTGTTATTCTGGTTAACTCATTGTCTATGTATATGTGTGTGTCTGTGTTACAGGAACATTTCACGCCGGAGTGCAAGTTTAAGGAGTGTGTGTTTGAGAACTATTATGTCACATACTCCTCGATCTTGTACCGTCAGACGCAGTCGGGTCGGGCCTGGTACATTGGCATTAACCGGGACGGACAGGTCATGAAAGGAAATCGGGTCAAAAAGACTAAGGGAGCAGCCCACTTCCTGCCCAAGCTTATAGAGGGTATGTCTTTGTTTATAATAATAATAATTATGATTTGTCATGTGTTGACAGTACATTGCAAAAGTTTGGAGTGAGAAGTTTGGTGAGATTTTTTTTTTTTAATATTTTTAAAAATACTTTAGTACCTTATGCACACCAAAGCATGTATATTTAAAAAAAAAAAGCAGTAACGACAGTAATATTGTAATATATTATTACAATTTAAAACAATTGTTTTTTATTTAATATATTGTACAATGTAATTTATTCCTGTGATGGTAAAACAAAATTAATTATTTTTCAGAAGCCATTATCCTATATGTATATATGTACACATATTTTTTTTACAAATATTTAAGAAATACAGTAAAAACAGTAATATTGTGACATATTATTACAATTTAAAATAACAGTTTTAATTTCTATTTTAATATATTTAAAA
>JAHKKF010508574.1:0-10483 GCA_019740295.1 Labeo calbasu
TCTAATGTATTAAATTATTCTATGCATTATTTTATAAAGTATAATATTTTATAAAATGTGCAAACTGTTCATAATTAGCTCATGATAACAAATATACTTTAATGTTGACATGAAAAGTAATGTTAGCACTCCTGAAATGGTGCTTTGCCAGTCAAATAAGACAAATGAATTTCATGTTTGATTTTAAAAATTGTATCTGATGAGTGGAATTGAAAAATGTAATCACTGTAAAGTAATTATCATTAAAATTAAAGTAATAATTAAATATTATATAATTCTAATTATATTGTATAACATTCCACTATATATTATATATTAAATTATAAAAATATTATTATAATTTTTAACCTATTATGCAAATTCATGATAATAAATGTACTTGTTAACCAGCTGAACTTCATTGTAAAGTAATATCAGCACTCTTGAAATGGTGCTTGACCAATCAAATAAGGCGAATGTATCTCAAGTTTGATTTATAAAATTGTATTCAGTAAATGGAATTGAAATCTGCCGTGCGTAACGGTGAGTGTTGGAGAGAGATACCAGACACAGGCCTGCTCTCTCAGTCTCATCGCTTTCAGTCAGGACAGCACGCCTGCACTAAGCCAAACCATAAACCTCGTGCCCAGCTGTCATCACTGGCTTTCATTCTTTATGAGCTTCCGCCCCGTTCTATCACACTTTCTCATCTTTTTCTCCATCGAGACCCTGAGCGATCACCTCATTTTGTGTCTCCAAACAAAGTATCTCATTCAACCTCATCTGTTGCAAGCGCCTAGCTGCTTTCCTGACATTTCCCACCCTCTCGGCGCTCCTTGGTTCCCTTCTCATTTTATCAAGGAGGAGCCCAGGAGGAGTTGATGAATGTAGCTATCACCGAAAGGCCAAACCCCTGGAGTCGGGGGATTTTTCGAGAGGGCCGGTCGAAGCGCAGCCTTGACCGCTCCGCCGCACAGCATGGGCCCTGTCAAAAGAGCTCTTGTTATTTTCCAGCGCTCAGCAGACGTTTGGTCACTGTAAGTGCTGAGGAGCATTTTTTCTTTGAAGCTCTTTGGCCCTTTATCAGCAGGCGAGGGTTAGCAAAATACAATGTGGAAATATGCCTGTAATGTGAAACACGCAGCTCGCTGTGAGAGCCTGGGCAGGGCTCGAGTCTCAGGTCTGCTGCAGATTTACTTAAGATATGGAGAGCGTAAGAGATATGGAGAGGAGAGGAAATTTTGTGATGGATGGTGTGAATTTGTGAGACCAAACGTGTGCATTCGAACGCAAGCGCGCTTTTCGTGCAACGTAAATAGTTTCATCCTTCCTCTGATGTTGAGGGTGGAATGCTAACAGGCTCCATGTGTCACCTCTGACCTCTAGCACCTGATAGGTGAGGAGCAAAGCACACGTTTTCCATTACGGCACAGGCTTTCCGCGGCCGCTCTGCGCCGCAGCCGTAAACAAGCTGCATATGAGGCCCGTCTGCCTAGTGTTAGTAGCATGCGCTGTCAGTCCGTGTGTGTGAACTCGTGTGAGTTTGTGTTTATGTGAGGAAGTATACGTTTATATGAGTGTGTATGAGTGGGTGGGTTTAATTAGCTCGGCTTTGAGGAGAAATCTATGCCTGGAAGCTAGTTAAATTTGACAAAATCTCCTTTCTGGGGAAACATACTTTAAAAGTGATTCATAAATAAATTAAATAAATGTTTTTACAGTGAGTTTCAATTACAGGTGAGGTCAAAAGTTTACATCCCCCTTTCAGAATCAGTAAAATGTTAATTATTTTACCAAAATAAGAGGGATCATGCAAAATGCATGTTATTGTTTATTTAATACTGACCTGAAAAGGATATTTCACATAAAGGATGTTTACAGATAGTCCACAAGAGAAAATCATAGTTAAATTTATAAACATGACCCGGTTCAAAAGTTTACATCCCCTTGATTTTTAATACTGTGTTGTTACCTGAATGATCCACAGCTGCGTTTGTTTGTTTAGTGATAGTTGTTCAGGAGTCCTTTGTTTGTCTTGAAAAGATAAACTGCCCGCTATTCTTCAGAAAACTTCTTCAGGTCCCACAAATTTTTTTTCAACATTTTTGTGTATTTGAACCCTTTCCAACAATGACTGTATTATTTTGAGGTCCATCTTTTCACACAGCTGAGGGAATCATATCATATGCAACTATTACAGAAGGTTTAAACGCTCACTGATGCTTCAGAAGGAAACACGATGTCGGGGGTGAAAACTTTTGGAAACTTTTGAAATTTGAGGATCAGGGTAAATGTAACTTATTTTGTTTTCTGGTAAACATGTAAGTATTTTCTGTAGCTTCTGAAGGGCAGTACTAAATGTAAAAAATATATATATTTAAGCAAAATAAGAAAAACGTACACATCTTCATTCTTTTCAAAAGTTTTCACCCCCAGCTCTTAGCGCATAGTTTTTCCTTCTGGAGCATCAGTGAGCATCTGAGCCTTCTGTAATAGTTGCATATGAGTCCCTCAGTTGTGTGAAAAGATGGATCTCAAAATCATACAGTCATTGTTGGAAAGCATTAAATAAATCACAAAATCACAAAAATGCTGAAAAACCACAGAATTTGTGGAACCTGAAGGATTTTTCTGAAGAACAGCAGGCAGTTTAACTGTTCAGGACGAACAAGGGACTCATGAATAACTATCACAAACCTTATTCTGACTTGATCTTATTCAGGTCAGTACTAAATAAAAAAATAACATACATTTTGTATTATCCCTGTTATTTTGGTAAAATAATTAACATTTTGCGGATTCTGCAAGGTGTATGTAAACTTTTGACTTCAACTATATGTTTAGGTTTACATGAAAACAAAACGTCTATGGCACGTCCTCATTTAGATAAACAGCGTGTGCGTGCGTGTGTGAATGTGCGTGTGTTGCTGCTGTATGGAAGTTTGTATGCAGGTATGGGAATGCATGTCATGTTTGTGTATGTAAGGGCATATTCAGTGGCGTTTGGACTGCAGATGTTTGGCTGCAGTGGTCCAGGTGCTTGGAGCTACAGACAACACAGATGTCTGCTCAGTGTAATGTGGAAATCAACTTGAAACACACCTGGAAATGAACAGGGCCAAAATGTTCAGGAAATGAGCAAGAGTAAAGTCATTTCTCAGTTATCTTAAGCTTCCCCTTATATATGGGAATGTCAAACCAGTAGGACCAAGAACAAAGCAAGAAGACTGAGAATGTTTCTCTCTGCTCACCAAGGCTCCATCTATTCGATCGAAAATACAACAAAAACAGTAAAAATGTCAAATATTATTACATTTCAATATAGAAAGTTAATTGTATGAAATATTTTAAAATGCAGTTTATTCCTGTGAATTTTCAGCATCATTACTCCAGTCTTCAGTGTCACATGATCCTTCAGAAATCTGATTTGATGCTCAAAAAACTTTTTTATTATTGAGTTCAAAAGTTCAATAGAAAAGCATTTAACATATTTAATGTCTTTTATTTAGTAAAAATGTTAATAAATAAATGTCAGCGTTTTTGCTATTTTTGATCAATTTAATGCATTCTTGATTGCAAACATTTAAATGGTTAAGAAACATGTGGTTCTTTATAAATAATATGTGTTTTCTAGCATTTTTTGACATCCTAATGCAGTTTTAGAAACATCTGGTGTGCTGGTGTGCCACTTCCTGTTTCTGTTTCCTTTCTCTCTTTCATGATTTGTTAATTGTTTTGCATGAAGTGTAGCGTTAGAAATGATTACAGCTTAAGTTCTTTAAGGCACACAACTCTTAAAGAGAGAGTTCACGCAAAAATGAAAAATTTGTCATCATTTACTCACCCTCATGAGATTCCCGGCCCATATTGCCTATTTTGTCAGTAGAACACAATAGGAGAAATTATGAAGAATGTACCACCAGAATGAATAGGCGCTGACACGATGAAATGAAATCAAGCTTCAAAAAGAATTTAGGGATGTTAAGATTTCTTACCTAACAACCAAAAATAATAAAACCTCAGCAGTTATGACCTGTGGAGTTAGATTAAGGCTATTTGCAACATGAGATGAGATGAGAAAAGTGAGATCA
This sequence comes from Labeo calbasu, assembly GCA_019740295.1. NCBI lineage: Eukaryota > Metazoa > Chordata > Actinopteri > Cypriniformes > Cyprinidae > Labeo > Labeo calbasu. Next base: position 4,071 of record JAHKKF010508574.1, read on the forward strand.
GTAAGTGGAAAAAGAGAGCAGATGGTGTTTTTTTTTTCCTTTTTAAGGAAAGGAGCAATGGCACCATCGCATCTGCAAATAATCCTGATCACAGAGAGAGGAAGTTTGCCATGAGAAACAGCCCAGTGGATCTGGCTCCTTCTACAAGGGGTCCTTATTTCTTCCTCTGTATATAAACAACAGTCCCTCCCCGCACACACACACACACACTCAACCGTATGCACTTAACAGATAACCACATACACAGAGAAATAATGATACCTAACCAGCTTTTGTGTAAACAATGCCTGACTCGATATGCACAAGAGCTGGATGGATTACATCTACGGTCGTTCCTATTGTGGAAGGCTTAACATGGTGGCTGGGAGTTTATGGCGTCTCATCAAACATTGTTGTATGCGGTAGGCTGGCTTCAAAGACTGACAAAGGTGATGTTTTCATGTTAAAGCAAAAGGATAGTGAAGGAAGCCTGACAGTTAGATAATATACCAATTAGGATCAAATTTCACACCTTTTTTCTTTATCCAATACATTTTTTGTGCTTCAGAGTTTCCAAAAGAAAGTGTTTGTTTGTGCAAGCGTTTTATTTACATAAGCAGAAGCTTTTGACGTCCAGAATTGATTCCAGACATCTTCCTGCGTCATGTCTGTCAGCCACCACAACGTCTGGAAACACAAACTGTCTCACCTACTGTGGGTCATCTGTAAACCGGGAGGCACAGAAAGAGGCGTGAGGTTGCATTTGAGGTTAATTGAGATTTACTTAGTGACAGTTATTTCTCTTTAGTGCGTTTGTGGAAAGTAGTTACAGAATATCACCATAGTCACCAAAGTTTCTAGCAAAATACTGTTAGTGGTGTTTGCTATGACAAGCATTGCTATAGAGTGTAACAGTCTGGTAATGAAAGTAAAAATCCCGTTCATTTAGAGAAACTGTTTAAAGGAGAAGTCCACTTCCAGAACAAAAATTTACAGATAATTTACTCAGCCCCTTGTCATCCAAGATGTTCATGTCTTTCTTTTTTCAGTCGATAAGAAATTGTTTCTTGAGGAAAAAAATCAGGAATTATCTCAATATAGTGGACTTCAATGGTGCCCCTAAGTTTGAACTTCCAAATACAGTTTAAATGCAGCTTCAAAGGGCTCTAAACGATCCCAGCTGAGGACGAAGGGTTTTATCTAGTGAAGCAATCAGTCATTTTCGAAACAAATTGACAATTTATATACTTTTTAACCTCAAATGCTGTTCTCGTCTAGTCTCCATGATGTGCATGTGTACTCTGTGTAATCCGGGTCAATACAGTTAGGGTATATTGAAAAACTCCCGTCTTGTTTTCTTCTTCAACATCAAAATCGTCCTACATCGCTGTTTTACTATTTTGTTATAAAGGGCGTTTGATCTACCTTGCATGTTCACTTTGTAAACACTGGATCGGTACTTCTGCAGAAATGTAGGACGATTTTGTAGTTGGGGAAGAAAAGAAGATGGGACTGATCGTTTTGCTAGATAAGACCCTTCTTCCTCGGCTGGGATCATTTAGAGCCATTTGAAGCTGCATTTAAACTGCATTTTGTAAGTTCAAACTTGGGGCACCATTGAAGTCCATTATATGTAGATAATTCCTGAATTTTTTTTCCTGAAGAAACACAATTTCTTATCGACTGAAGAAAGAAAGACATGAACATCTAGAATGACAAGGGGGTGAGTATCTGTAAATTTTTGTTCTGGAAGTGAACTTCTCCATTAAAAGGTAAGTTCACCCAAAAATGAAAATTCCGTCATTAATTGCTCACCCTTATGTTGTTCCAGACCTGTAAGACCTTCGTTCATCTTCAGAACACAAATTAAGATATTTTTGATGAAATCCGAGCTCTCTGACCCTGCATACACAGCAACACAACTACCACATTCAAGGCCCTGAAAGGCAGTATGGACACTGGTACTCTCTTGAAAGCACATCGAAGACTGACACAGAATGGAGAAAAAATATTGAATAAAGTTGTTATTTTTTTCTTTGCTCACAAAAAAGTATTCTCGGAGCTTCATAAAATTAAGGTTGAATAACTATTGTAACAGTGTCCTTACTACCTTTCTGAACGTGTCAGTTGTGTTGCTGTCTATGCAGGGTCAGAAAGCTCTCGGATTTCATCCAAAATATTTTAATTTGTGTTCTGAAGATGAATGAAGGTCTTACGGGTTTGGAACGACATGAGGGTGAGTAATTAATGACAGAATTTTAATTTTTGGGTGAACTAAGCAGGCGAGAATGAAAGCACAGAGAACCCAAATTAAGATTTGTAATAAAGCACAGATTTGATAATGATCCAAAAACAAACTATGAGCTTAATACAAGACATGAAAGAAAACATGAACTATGAGCTAGGAGTTTGACAATAAACAATGACCTAACACGTGGATACAGAACCGCATAACTACTTCAATACATGACAAGGCAAACATGAGGGCTTAAATCTAAGACTCTGGGGAACACATGACAAAAACCACCAATGACAGAATAAACTACTAAAAAAAGATATCAAGACAATGACTGTAAACCAGTGAGAAAGACAGAACTGATGACAAGATAATAAGACAATGAACTAGTGAGAACATGAAGAAACAAACAGTGTACAGATCATATGACATGAAACCATGAAAAAGACTGTGATGATAAGGAATTACAAACTAAAAGACATGACTAAACTTATTGTTCACAATGCTTCATGGGCTGTTTCTCAGATTTCAAAATTGTTTCAAGATTGTTTGCTTTAAACTAAGTTTGTAATGTTAGAGATGGTTGGTTTGGTTCATGGTCTAGAACTCTTTACTGATTTTTTTTTCAGTCCTCATGGAAGAAATGAATGGAGAAAATACTTTGGGAACCAAGACTGACAAAAGTGGACAGTGATTGTTACACCTAAAAATGAAAATTCTGTCATTAATTACTCACCTTCATGTCGTTCTAAACCCGTAAGACCTTTGTTCATCTTCAGAACACAAATTAAAGGAGAACTCCACTTCCAGAACAATAATTTACAAGTAATTTACTCACCCCCTTGTCATCCAAGATGTTCATGTCTTTCTGTCTTTAGCTGTAAAGAAATTATGGATTTGAGGAAAACATTTCAGGATTTTTCTTCATATAATGGACTTCAATTGTGCCCCCGATTTTGCAATTCCAAAATGTAGTTTAAATGCAGCTTCAAAAGGCTCTAAACGATCCCAGCTGAGTAAGAAGGCTGGGAAATGATCTGTCATTTTTTTTCGAAAAATAAAAATTTGTATGCTTTTCAAGCACAAAAGCTTGTGTAGCACAGGCTCTGGGATGCGCGTTCACGACACTATGTACTATTGAATCACGTTGAAATGTCACGCGGAAGTACAGACCCAGTGTTTACAAAGCAAATGCACAAAGACTAACAAAGTACAAGTAAGTCAAACGCTGTTTATAAACAAAAAGCTACAACGATGTCGGACGATTCTGAAGTTGTAAGAGAAAATAAGATGGAGTTTTTCGCCATACTCTACCTTTTTTAGCCGGAGTACAACTCACCTCACCTCTTGTCTGACAAGTTTTCGGGTTTGAGTCGTTCGTTCATCACGTGACAGCCCCATAAGATGAATAAACGACTCTGAAAACCCGAAGACTCGAAACAGGTGAACTAATTCCAGTACAGAACCTAATAGGATGTTGCGCATGTGCGTCACATTAAAGATCCGTTCAAAATTAACAAATCATTCAAGAACGCGCATCCCAGAGCCTGTGCTACACAAGCTTTTGTGCTTAAAAAGTATACAAATTTTTATTTTTCGAAAAAAATGACCAATCGTTTTGCTAGATAAGACCCTTCTTCCTCAGCTGGGATCATTTAGAGCCTTTTTGTAAGTTCAAAATCGGGGGCACAATTGAAGTCCATTATATGGAGAAAAATCCTGAAATGTTTTCCTCAAAAACCATAATTTCTTCACGACTGAAGACAGAAAGACATGAACATCCTGGATGACAAGGGGGTGAGTACATTTTTTGCGAATTATTGTTCTGGAAGTGGACTTCTCCTTTAAGATATATTTGACGAAATCCGAGAGCTTTCCGACCCTGCATAGACAGCAACACAACTGACACATTCAAGGCCCAAAAAGGTGGTTCAACTGTAATTTGGACTATTTTATCGATGTCCTTACTACCTTTCTGGGCCTTAAACATCTCAGTTGCATTGCTGTCTATAGAGGGTCAGAAAGCACTTGGATTTCATCAGAAATATCTTAATTTGTGTTCCAAAGATGAACAAAGCTCTTACGGGTTTGGAACAACATGAAGGTGAGTAATAATGACGGAATTTTCATTTCTAGATGAGTTATCCCTAATTCATGTGGCTTGTTGAGAAGATGTGTGCTAGCAACTGTCAAACAATGCCTAAGCGGCTACATAGCCACACCCTGGCAAGCACGCACAACACAGTAGCATCATGACGGTGCATGGAAGCATGACTAGCATTTTCATGGCTTTAGCCATCACTGTGAACTAAATTAAATGACAGAGCGGCTCACAGTTGAAGTAATCTCCCATATCCCATTTTTGTAAAGACCTGCTGTCCTCATTCCCCTCTTCGTGAGGTTTCAGGTTCTACTGGTCCATCTTTTAATCTCTGTCAGTGTGTTTGTAGCCTCTCTGGCGCTGATGGTAGCTGGAGCATTTACAAGCGTTTCTGAGTAGTGAGTTCATGTATGCCATCAGCTCAGCTCATTGAAACCTTTGTACCATGAGTAACTAGGCTTTCAACATCCCACAGGAAATCATATTTGTGCTGTGGTAAGATCTGTCTCTGAATCTTATTTATCCCTATTTGTTTTGTGTGTGTCCATTTCTTTTTGAACTTTGGAGCTAAAAATATGTTTGAGTAGATCTAATTATGTGCAGATTTACTGAGAGGAGCCGTATAGCTGACACCAGTGGCCTCGGTCACACTGGGTTTTGCTAATTAATATGTGTTGACTTGAATTTGCCCCACAATGGCACCCATTGAAGGGTTGATGGGGAATGCTGACATGGGGTTAGGACGGTTCACAAAGAAAAAGAATCAGTTATCTTCAAATGTGCATTTCCTCCCAGAAATCCACTTTTTTCCCCACCTTTTGACCTCCTCAGCCATATACTGATGAAATGCTTTTCAATGCAAACTAAGATTTAATGCATAAAGGATTAGTTCACTCTGAATTAAATTTCCTGATAATTTACTTACCCCCATGTCATCCAAGATGTTCATGTCTTTCCTTTTTCAGTCGAAAATAAATTCATTTTTGAGAAAAACATAGCAAGATTTTTCTCCATATAGTGGACTTCAGTCGGAGCCAACAGGTTAAAGGTCAAAATTGCAGTTTCAGTGCAGCTTCAAAGGGCTCTACATGATCGCAGTTGAGGAATAAGGGTCTTATCTAGCGAAATGATCCGTTATTTTCTAAAAAAAAAAAAAAAAAAGTATATACTTTTTAACCACAAATGCTCATATTGCACTAGTTATACGATGCATGTCCATGACGCATTACGTAATCATGTTGGAAAGGTCATGCGCGGTTAGTTCTTCATCTGTGTACTTCGGGTCATAAAAGGTATCACATTTTCTCTTCCAACTTCAAAATCATCCGACATTGTTATTTGACCTTTTTTGTAAAGGGTGTTTGACTTGCATGAAGTTGTGGACGCGCATTGCAGAGCTAGTGCAAGACGAGCATCTGTGGTTAAAAAGTACAGAAATTTTACATTTTTTTTAGAAAATGACCAATCATTTCACTAGATAAGACCCTTATTCCTCAGCTGGAGTCATGTAGAGCCCTTTGAAGCTGCATTAAAACTGCACTTTCGACCTTCAACCCACTGGCTCCCATTAAAGTCCACTAAATGAAGAAAAATCCTGGAATGTTTTCCTCAAAAACCTTAATTTCTTTTCGACTGAGGAAAGAAAGACATGAACATCTTGGATGACACGGGGAAGAGTAAATGATCAGGAAATCATTATTCTGGTAGTGAACTAATCCTTTAAGTCTTTTATGCTTACTAAGGCTGCATTTACTTGATCAAAAATACAGTAAAAACGGTAGTGTATAAAGTTATTTTGAGAAGTGTCAGTGGTGACCAAACCAATTCCGTATTAATTTAATCCAAAATGTTGAATGACAGAACAAATATACTGTTGGGAAAATCTAAATATACAAATTGTGATTAGGCGCATTGCATGTCAACCAGAAAACCCTTTCTTTTTTTTTTTAAGTTGTATTTATGTTGTTTTATGCCTTTAATAGACAGGACAGTAGAGAGCAGACAGCAGAGCATTAGGTGGAGAGAGCAAGGGGAGCAAGATCGGCAAAGAACCTCAAGACGGGAATCGAACTTGGGTCGCCACAAGCACAATTTACA
>JAHKKF010508579.1:0-27955 GCA_019740295.1 Labeo calbasu
GTCTGTTAACATCCACTTAAGAGATTTCTGAGCATGTTTACAACATACACATACAACTGTGAGCATTAGAACACAGCCGTCTGTCTCGTGTACAGAATTAAATCGACACCCAGTACTACTGATAATATAGGAAAACTGACTTCAGTTTACAAAAATATCAAATACTTTTGATATTCATTTTAAAGGGATAGTTTACTCATAAATGAAAATTACCCCATGATTTCCTTACCCGCAAGTCAATCCTAGGTGTATATGACTTGCAGACGATAATATAGACAATCGGGAGTTATATTAAAAATGTCCTAGCTCTTCCAAGCTTTATAAGGGCAGTGAATGGCTGTAGAGATTTTGAAGTCGAATAAAGTGTCATATTATACACCTATGATGACTTGAGGGTGAGTACATCATAAGAAAATTGTAATTTTTTGGTGAACGATCCCTTTAACGTTGAAGTCAAGCAGGAACAGCAACCAGAAACCAAGAGTGACTTGGCCACCTCCTGCGATTGGATTGCATTAAGAGGCATCCAGACGAACAACAGAGGATGTAGAAGTCTGGTTGAACTGCTAATGTTTCTCATCCAGGTGGAGCACAGGTCACTTCCTGTTATTTTGGGACCCCTATGGGCTGATATGGGATAATGGGCTACTTCATGACAAACTCAGGCAAAGTTCCCTCAGAGCAAAGTCCAATGTGGGAAGCCTTATAAGCTGGCTGACATCAGGAGATTACAGGGTTCAAGACGGGATCAGGATCAATGAAGAGGGACTTAAGTCTCGAGTAACACAAACGTGTGCACAGAGCACTCAAGTGTGGTGGCTTTAGGAGGATGGAGTGCCCTTTTACACAGTGCCTTGCTCTCACCGGTTCAAATTTAGGGGCAGGGAGGGTGTACTCATACACGACTAATGGCAGGAATCGCCACATAAACAGGCATGAACAGTCAGCGTGAATCTTTGTATAGTCTACATTAACAATCGCATGTGCAAGCCACAGCTCTCAGGAGGGTTCATTGGTGGGTTTTATAGTTAATTTTCCTTTATACGACAGGATATACAGCTAGTTGCGTTTGTTGATATAAAATCTGGATGCTGTATCCACTGTTGCTCCCCCTGCTGAACACAATCCCCATTGAGACGGCGTGAAAAGTGGTGATCCGTGTAAAATAAATCCACTCCTCCTGAAAACACCAATAACATTACAGTCCGTAACCCTGTGCCCTCCCACATTCCTTGGGCATTTCTCTGGTCCCAAAACTGTAATTTGACATCTGGGCAATATTAACGGAAACTGTGGCTAAACAGGCTTTTTTGTTCCACGGAGCAGTGATAATAAACACTGCTGATCTGAAGTTGGCTACTTTTAACCCTCATGCTCTATTAGTAAAGGAATAAAGGAACAGTTCAGTCCAGGATGAACACTTTGATGTTCTTCCCTTCACTCCTTTATTCCTTTAAAGAGACAGTTTTGGCCAAAAATGAAAATTCTTCAAAACAGTTTTTCCAAACTAATGTGATTTTCTTCTGTGGAATACAACATGGAAAAAAAGTTGATGCTGCATTTCCATAAAATTAAAGTGTAGCATCTGTCAAAAAAGCCATACAACGTATGTGCTGTATTCCAGGTCTTCTGAAGCCATATGATGAGGAAAAGACTGTTCTTAAAGGGATAGTTCACAAAACGAAACTTAGCATTTGATTTACTCACCCTCAAGCAATCCTAGGTGTGTATGACTTTCTTTTTTCAACCGAATACAATCAGAGTTGTAATAAAAAATATCCTGTCTCTTCCAAGCTTTATAATGGTAGTGAATGGCTGTTGAGATTTTGAACCCCAAAAAACTGCATCCATCCATCATAAAAAGTACTCCACATGACTTGGTTAATAAAGACCACATGGGTGAAACTAGAGATTACAGTTTACAAAATCTTAAATATGGATATTTTTCTTACACAAATGTATTGATTCACTTCAGAAGGCCTTTATTAAGTCATGTGGAGTACTTTGTATGATGTATGGATGCAGTTTTTTGGGCTTCAAAATCTTCAAAACAGCCATTCACTGCCATTATAAAGCTTGAAAGAGACACACATTTTTTTTATTACAACTCTGATTGTATTCATCTGAAAAAACAAAGTCATATACACCTAGGATGGCTTGAGGGTAAGTAAATCGTGGTAATTTTTATTTTTGGGTGAACTATCCCCTTAAGAACAGTCCTATGTAATCCGCTGGAATGCCACTCAACAGTTAGCGGAAAATAGAGATTGCGGTTTAGAAAGTTTTAAATATGGATTTTTTTCTTATAAATACACATCAGTTCAGTTTAGAAGGACTTTATTAAGCTCCTGGAGCCATGTGGAGTACTTTTTATGATGGATGGATGCATTTTATTTTGCTTCAAAATCTCAACACCTCTTCACTATTATAAATCTTGGAAGTGGCAGGACATTCTTTAATATTACTCAGATTAATATTACTCATGGGGTAATTTTCCTTTTTGGGCGAACTATCCCTTTAAACACGAACGTAACTTATTTTCATATTGACACTTTGTATATTTATACTTGCTGTGTTTTCATTGAGCTTATAATGGTTCTTTGCTGCCATCTATAGTTCCACAAAAAAAATAAAATAAAAACATCCATGGAACCTTTCCATTTCACGAAAGGTTCCTTATGGGGGAAAAAAGTATGAATGTTCTTCACACTAGGAAAAAATGGATCTTTCAAGAACTGTTCACTTAAAGAGGTCATCAGATGCCCATTTTCCACAAGTTGATATGATTCTTTAGGGTCTTGAAATGAAAAGTCTATAACATACTTTGGTTCAAATTTCTTAATGGTAGTGTAAAACAACACCCTTTTTATCTTCTCAAAAACAGCTCTGTTCACAGCGACCTGTTTTTTTGGGTGAACTATCCCTTTAAATGCTAATGAGCTCTGCTCACCTCATGCCTCTTTTCTGTGGGGTAACAAGCCGTTCTCTGACTGCAAACTTTAGCCACGGAACTTTCTAACCAGCACATTAATAGGAAAGTCACTTTGCAAAGATTCATAAAAAAACGTATACTGACGACTTCTGTAGGTAAGGCTGGATCACGAATGATTTGCTCGAACAGACACATTTAGGTAGATTGGAGGGCGCATTTCCATCACAAACATAAGTAATCCACTGCGTCTTCAGTGGCTCAGATGTCGGGAGTAAATGACGACTGCTATGTTCATTATTATATCCAACAACAAAACACCTCAATCACTTAGGAGGCATTCTTGTCTACTCCTGCTCCGGTGTTGATACAATGGCGGACTGTTCACAGCTCACTCAGGGCGGGTCTAAGGTAAAACGCCAGTGTCAATCAACAATCGTGGGAGGGGCCTGTGCAGAACTACGATACTTTAAGAATACGTAAATGGTTTGATCTGAGAAAGGGGTTATGATTTATGCCAAGACACATTTCAGTTCAAACAACATGTAAAAGTGAATTTTGCATCTGATGACCCCTTTACACATACTTTAGGAAGCGTCATCATTGTGAAAACACCCTTTTGGAACCTTTATTTTTAAAAACATTAGACTTAGACAGACTGGTTACTATATATGACTTTACAGCATGGAAAAAAGCTGTGAGAATACCATATCTAATATCTCCTTTTCTGTTCTACAGTTGTCAAACATGTTTGGAACAAACCGGTGAATAAATGATGACAACCAATCAATTTTAGTCATTTTAAAACTTGTTAATTAAACCGCTATTAAACACAATTACATGAATTTGTGGCGACTGGAGAACAGCAATTGTGCAAGAAGCTTTACACTCAGCAAATGGCCTTCATTCAGTTTGATATAATGCAAATCAATTAACTGACACACTCGAGTTAATTCAGATAAACTCTGCTTATCCAAAAACAGTGACGCAAAGTAACTGCTAACATGCACAGGCTACTATTTCAGTTCAGAGGTCATGTCTGTCACCCTCCTATCACAAAATTCAATTTCCAATCAGTCTATAAGCCAACAGAAAAGGTTTTACCCAATTTACAAGGCTTGTAAAACTATGACACTGGGTTTGATTGTAGCACTGAATGATCTACAGCAGTACTCCTCAACTGGTTTTGCTCCAGAACCCAAATTGTACATTCAACATCAAGTGGCGATTCAACAAAGTACCAAAATTATTTACAGCCCAAAATAAAATTTTGATGGGTTCATGCTCTCAGCAACAAATAATTCAATACACAAAACACACTGCGGTCAGCACAAACCATGTTTATCCTCAATACAACAGAACCCGTATTTAAGGTTGTCTGGGTCATATTTTCTTCTGCCTTTCATAGAAAAACTTAATTAGAATTAACTTTCCAGGGCATTGTCCACAAGCCATCATAATAGACATGCTACTAGTTAAAAACCACCGACCAAAAACAACTGTGAAGCAATCCAAATGACCATATGACCAACTTACTGACATTAAAGTTGAGCAACAAGCATTCCGATGACACTACAGTGAAAGGTGAAGCTTGCTAATGTTTTAAGGAGAAGATATGTATACAGTCCGCCCACAGCACTGGCATATGCACAGCAGAGGGATTGTGAGCGTGCCATGAGAGGCCTTGAAACAGACTACCACATACAGACATGGGTAAATGATATTCTTTGTGTGTACGCGAGGCATAGCGCTCGTAACAGAAATATTCATGGATTAGATGTGGCTGGCAACAGTCTGTTTATAGAAACCACCAACCAAAATGTAAAGGTCTCACCAGGGGGGAGATTCCAGTTGTCTAAACCCTGACCTGCGTCTGTCTTTCAGAGTCAACACAGCTTTACTAGTATGACTGCAAAGCGTTTCAGTACTACCAACACATTTAACTACTTATGCAATGCAAAGACGTATCTGCAAATGAAACCAAATGAGTGTCCTTGTTTACATCGTGACATAGACTCATGTCTGTTCTGGCTGTTCTTAGATGCTCGGTATATTTTAGTTTAACTCCACAAGTAAAAGTTTCAGTTTGGTGCTTGTCCAAATTGGTGTAGCTTTGTTAGCTAAATGGGCTACTAATTTCATTTCCGTACAAGGCTGCTGGCTGATTCATGCTGTCAAATCATTTGCACCAGGCTGAAATTGGTTTCTCCCCCTCGCTCACACTCAACCCATCCCCCAGAGCGGCCCACCGACCCACCGGTTCACTCCAGGTCAAAATATGGCTTTCTACTCAAAGCTAAATCTATGTCTTGTTAAACACAGAGATATCGTCACAAAACCGCTCTCTAAAAACATGAATGTCATTGGTCCAAGCAGCGGTCCTGATGTCGATAGCTTTATTAGAGACCGGTAGCTATGTCCGCTGCCCTCGGGTCTGGGATGAACACATGCAATGGCAGAGTGCCTGAGGAGGAGGAGGGTTAGCCTGAACAGACACAGAGGGGCAGCTGGTCTTTCGGCTGCAGTAAATCATAGAGCCTGAGCCCAAACCCAACCCCCACACCTCTCCAAAGAGAAAAAAAAGCAGCTCTTACAGCCCAGTGGTCCAAAAAACAAAGACAGGGACCACTAGCAAGCAGCTGGCGAGAAGAGTAATCTCACATAGTTTCACCTGGGACCAAACCGCCTCAGTGAGAAGTCACAAACCCACCAAAATGAAAATACTCAAGGTGTGGTCACATTAGTGAAATTTAATGGGGAAAAATGGTTCATTTTCTGTTGTCAATTATGTATGAAGCACAAGCAGCTTTCTGTGGGGTCAAAGCAGTGAATTAGCATGACCAACTAAAGCCAATGTGAAATGACTAGATTTTGTCCATGAAAATGTAGGCGTACGCACCTTAAAGGGCACATCGGATGCAAAATTCACTTTTACATATGCGTCTTAGCAGTGCGTGGACACAACCACCCTACAATGATAATAATCCATTCATTCCTTTTTTTAATCCATAAAAAAGGCGTTTTGATTTTCTGAGCAGTACGACGTCATACTGCTTAGGCCACGCCCAAAACCGCTGATGGACTGTCCCGTATTAGCATATTTCCAACCTCAGCCTGTCGAGTCATTTTCTCCAGACATCACAGGAACTGAGGACGCATTGGATTAGTTTTGTTTTTGATGTTAATGTACCACTGAATAAACAAAAAACGGAAGAGAGGGGCAGGGTGAGCAGTAGAGACAATTTAAAGCGACATGCACTGACGTGTCACTGTGAACAGAGCTGTTTTTGACAAGGTAAAAAGCCATTGAGGAATTTTAACCAAAGTATGTTATAGACATTTCATGAAGATCCTAAGGAATCATACCAACTTGTGGAAAATGTCCCATTTAATTCAAAGCAAACACTTTGTTAACCAATGACTGGGTCATTTCTTATAACGGTCACAGAGGGCCGGTTCTCGCGCTCAACAGCTGGGCAGAACGCAACAGAACAGAAGCGGTATTGTTCAAATGTGTTGTTCAAGGTGTGAGCCAAGAAAATGGTGAGATGTAATGCAATGGCCAGAGTGTTTGTTTGACATGCACATAAAGCAACAAAAATATTGAAAAATAAGTTAATAATACATTCTGTGTGAAAACAGATTAACAAACTTGTTTGCACAGTGGATTGCTGTATACTGTAGCATAGCAAACAGCTTATGTTCAATGATACAGAAAAAAAAAACAATACTTTGACTTGTAAAGTCACTATTTGTCTGTTCAATGTTTTATACATCTGCCACAATATTTTTGATTCCTCATTAGTAAATCCTGAAACATTGTTTTTTAAAGGTACAATACCAGTCCAAAGTTTTTGAACAGTAAGATTTTTAATGTTTTTTGAATTAGTCTCTTCTGCTCATTTATTTGATCCAAAATACAGCAAAAACAGTAACATTTTGAAATATTTTTACCATTTAGAATAACTGTTTTCTACTTGAATATATTTTAAAATGTAATTTATTCCTGTGATTTCAAAGCTGAATTTTTAGCATCATTTCTCCAGTCCAATTGGAAACAGCTGAGTAGAATTTTTTTCAGGTTTCTTAGATGAACAAAAATCTCAGAAGAACAGCATTTATCTGAAATAGAAATTTTTGTAAGATTATAAATGCCTTTGATATCACTTTTCATCAATTTAAAGTGTCCTTGCTAAATAAAAGTATTAATTTCTATAATTTCTTTCCAAAAAAAAAATTACACTGACTCATTTCAGATAAATGCTGATCTTTGGATCTTTTTATTCATCAAAGAATCCTGAAAAACAATTACTCAGCTGTTTTAAAGATTGAAAATAACAATAAAAAACGTTTCTTGAACAGCAAATCAGCATATAAGAATGATTTCTGAAGGATCATGTGACACTGAAGACTTGGAGTAATGATGCTGAAAATTTAGCTTTGATCACAGAAATAAATGACATTTAAAATAAAAAAAAATAAAAAATAGAAAGCAGTTATTTCAAATAGTAAAAATATTTCACAATATTACTGCTTTTGCTGTATTTTCGATCAATCTTACTGTCCAGAAACTTTTGACTGGTAGTGTACGTAATAGTAACTGTAATTCTGACTGTAGCAAGCACCAGCACCAGATAAGACTCCACTTATCTTCAAAATGAAACTTCTCAATGCAGCTGCATCCCACTCATATCCACATACCGATTAGACAGTCCCTGAAATGAACAACAGTAGCTAGAGTACTAAATAAAGGAAGTAAAACCACATTCAGGGACTTTTTTTTCATGTTCTGACAGTCTCCTACACACAGAGGTCACTTTTATTTGACTGCTCAACTGCCCACAATTTCCTCCCCGGTCACCATCGACACTCCCCCAATGACAAACAGCTTGTTATAAATACCTCACATCAAGAGACTGAGGGAGTCACCTATCGACTTCAGCGAGAGACGGCGAATTAATTTTCCGGTGAATACGCTGGACCGGTTCCTAATGATTACGGTCTCGTATTAAAGGATGACTCCATGGGTGCTGGGTAATGAAGCTTTCGGAGCAGGGCTTGTGTGACAGACAGATAAGAGAGTGGCCAATGCCATTAGTACATAAAAACCGGCAGCCAACAGGAGGGCCGGGGTTTGGACGCTCTTAAAAGGGGCTTCCTTATCACACCTCGCAGATACTTAAATGGATTTAAACCTGAATTCAGCTCACGCAGATGACGAGATAGACGAACGCGTAGCTGAAAGAAGGTGACGCTCGCAGTAAAGCAAGGAAAAGCAAACAACGTGCCAGTTTATGCGAGTCTATATTTCTTTTGATGTGATTACTGTTGACTCTACATCACTGGCAACTATGATTTGGACACACGGGCCAAAAGAAAATATGATACATATGTCAGTTGGACCGGTCCGTGGCAGTAGATCACTTGGGTGAGCTATGCATTTGGGAATGAAGGCCAGACTTTTGGCGGGTGAACGAGCGCTAGCTTGTGTACACAGACACAGAGTTGATGGGCTGTAACCCTGAGTGATGAGCCTGCGTGTGTGTGTGTGTGTGGATGTTGAGGTGTTGAAGTGATACATATTGAACAGCGTGAGAGGAACTCACACAGGGGGTTTAACCCAGAGTTTAATATAGGTCTAACACACACACAGTTTCCAGGCCCAAACCTCTAGTCGTTTCAGTTGAGAATACCATCTCAACAGCTATTTCTGAGCACTGTTTATTCACACTTAAAGTGCCAGTGAAGCAGTCAGTCAAGTTTACGCTATTTAGTAAACCGATTTCCACTTTAAAGGAGAAGTCCACTTCCAGAACCAAAATTTACAGGTAATTTACTCACCCCCTTGTCATCCAAGGTGTTCATGTCTGTCTTTCTTCAGTTGTAAAGAAATTATGTTTTTGAGGAAAACATTTCAGGATTTCTCTCCATATAGTGGGCTTCTATGGTGCCCCGAGATTGAACTTCCAAAATGTAGTTTATATGCAGCTTCAAAAGGCTCTAAACGATCTCAGCCAAGGAAGAAGGGTCTTATCCAGCAAAACGTTCAGTTATTTTCTAAAACAATTAAGCTGTATTTAAACTGCATTTTGGAAGTTCCACCATTGAAGTCCACTATATGGAGAGAAATCCTGAAATGTTTTCCTCAAAAAACTATTTCTTTACGACTGAAGAAAGAAAGACATAAACATCTTGGTTGAAAAGCAGGTGAGTAAACATCTGTAAATTTCTGTAAATAACATGGGGCGCAACGTAATGTAAACAAACAGCCCTTCATACAATATCGTTCATGTGGCACCTTGTTGGTATGTAAGGCCTTTCTGACATATTTGCACTACACTAGCTCATTCAGCAGTAGTGGTACAGTCAAACCAAAATATATTCGGACACCTTCAACATTTCTCACATTATCACAGGTTATTTGCTATAGTTTAGAAAATTATATGTGACAAGAATTTAAGAGTTAAACTGTGTCAGAACAAATTCATCTTGAACTTATGACAGTAGTTTGATAGAAAGGTATGTAACAAAACATGTCAGATCAAAATGTAAAATCAAATTTTTGGTCACAATTTTTCATCAGTTTTACTAGTAGTCCACTGTATGAAGAATATTTGGGTATAATATATCAGAGTTTACTTTATTTTGCTATCCTCACTTACATAAATGAACTAGTATCCTGCACCCACTAGTAAAAAAATATAAAAAATTATATCTAGTTTCTGAATAATTTTTGGTTTGACTGTACGTAACACATTCTATGTTCACTAGGGTTGGGTACTGTTCACATTTGAACTGGGTACGGTACCTTTTTTCGGCACTTTACTCTCTGTGTAATAACAAAAACATTTATTTCAGTGAAGAAATAAGTCCAAAACTCTCACTTTCAACATTTTGAACAATAGGGCCCTACAATCTTTTCTCCGGAGATTAAGTTTGTGTGTTCATGTCGTCATATAGTGAGACGCAGAGGCCGAAAATCACAGTAAATGTCACGTGTCCTTCAGTATTTGTGTAGTAAACAAAACCGCGTCTCCGCCATTCATACTGGCAAGCTGAACTGGCATGCAGGATTCATATTTAAACTGTCTTTTTGTATTTTAATATTCACAGACACTAGTGCATATCGCTACTCGAATAGAATGAGAGACCTACTTTTGATTTATTAATCCAAAAATGGACTAATTCCTTGGCATTCCGTGCTATAGAGTAAATTGAGTTTTATGAATGGACTCCGCAATCCCATCCGCTTTTTCACAAAAACCATATGGCCCTAGAATTGTAACCACACTTCAGAACATTTCGGTTTGCCATGTGTGTTGTGTTTGAATGAGTTGCAGGGGTGACATCACATCACAGGGTCTCTTTCTCTCCCTCTCTCTGTAACGTACGCA
Organism: Labeo calbasu; assembly: GCA_019740295.1. NCBI lineage: Eukaryota > Metazoa > Chordata > Actinopteri > Cypriniformes > Cyprinidae > Labeo > Labeo calbasu. Next base: position 10,324 of record JAHKKF010508579.1, read on the forward strand.
CCCAGATGCGTTCTCAGGTACTGAAATTTAGCACTGATTGATTTAATGTTAATCGGTACTTGGTAGTACCAACGCAATTCAGTTGGTACCCAATCCCTAATGTTCATCTGTGAATACAATTAGATTGCCTGCTGTTAACAGGACACTAAAACTAATTATCTGAACAATCAGGCCAGTGCTGCTTTTGCAAGAAAGTTTATCACTTTCACATGTTTTAAGTCTTGTCAGTTACAACATGAAAGTGTTTAAAGCCATTCAAGCGCAAGACAGCACGAAAGAGATTTCGCACAGTGTGCGAGCATCAAATTGAGTTCTCTTTCATGGGTCCTTGAGCAAATGCACATAAAATTATGTCAAAATTTTGATGAGTATCCATGTAAACACGTATTGTTTCCGACCCACTCTTCACCCCAAACGATAGTACTGCTCGGTCCCATCGTCGTATCAGCTCAAATGCATAAGCAGTTAGACTTATTATGGGCTCAATAGTCTTTTCAAATTCGCTTTGGTGTGTTCAAAATGTAAAAAATTCAATTACTTGAAAGGCCAACAGAGCAAACCAACCCTGTGACGTCACACTGTGGTATTGCAAGATGGCAATGCCCTTGCTCCAAAAGCTATAACAAAACATCCTTTTTTCTTTAAAATGGTTACATTAATCATTTTGAAATCAGTTTACAAAATAATGGAAACTGACTGACTGCTTCACTTCTACATTAAGCTAAGCTTTTAAAAACATACAGTCTCCAAGCTCACGGTGTACAGACACCAAGATTTTAACCATTCACGAGAGATGAATCACTGTCTGGCCATCTGAGATTTTAGTTTGGAGATAAAGGTTAGGGTCATAAGTTTTCAGGGTATTACAGCACACCGCAAGTTTGTTGTTTGCTCCGACAGAACATTTGGACCCAGAAACTGTGACGCACTGAAACTCAGACTTGCTGGACGTCATAATCATCCACACAAAAGACAAATATATCACGGGCCGTGCTAAAAAAAAATAACGAGAATTTGTGACAATGAATGGACTATTATCCAAAAGACTGTAGCACCTAATGAAGGCCCAAACACAGATGTGAACGTTGAAAAAATAATCACGGCTGATTGAGCGAAATCAGTGGAATAATTTGACGTACAGCAGTGTTGTCTGATACTGACGGCAGGTTCTCTGAAAAATATTTTGCCGTGCACAAAGGCTTAGCGGCGAAGTCAAGTCCTTCCCTTAATTACCTGCTATTGTATCACACGTCTCCCGCCCATCCCCCGCCGCAGTAGGGTCCCATTTTAACCAGGCTCCCCATATGCCCCGGCTCACTTGTTGGCCTTTCCTCTTTGCCACCATCTGGCATATTAGTTCAGCCAAAATGAAAAAAAGAAAGAGCCAGACACAATGAGACAGAGAGCTAGCCCATCTGCTCCCTGCCAGACTCCCCAATCATTACTACACAAAAGCTGCATTTACCCCGCTACACAATCCACCGTTTTTAAACCTCTTATCCCCTCCGCTATCGTTGCACGGAGAGGAAGTCATCCTTCAACCTGATTACGGACGCGTTTTCTTCGAGCAAACTCGGGAGGTACAGACGCGAAGGAAGCGCGGCTGCGTTCGGCCCCACGAGCTCATCTTGACAGGGAAAACGATCCTCTCGGCCCCCTCGTCAAGTCAGGGCTCGAGTCACGGAGGCCTCACTCGCGCTCTCCCCTGACGAACACGCACCAATGAGCATGCCCGCTCCGGCGGAAATGGCTGACAATCAAAGTGTTGTCGTCAAACACGGAGCACTGACGGGGCAAAGATCGTTGCCGTCTGGCCCTCAGAGAGCACACACTCCAGCATTGATCCGCCTTCTATCGGGCTTGTCATCACAATGAACTCACTACTGTGTTAAACCACAGGGGTGATACTGGATACAAATACATTATAGACTTAAAGTCAACTGGGCTTCGGTGGACAAGCGCCTACAGCTACTGGTATAACGTGCATGATATATAAAAGCAACAAGTTGGGTTTCAGAAATAAAAATCTCCATAAAGAAATGTTTTTTAACGAAAATATAGAAACTGTTCGAGACAGACCTACCATGAGCTCTGAGGTTATAATCAGGTGATGATATTTGCTTCTGTAGAAGCCAAAAGTCAGTGTGATTTCAACTTCATCCTTAAAACATTTTAATGTAATTGCCAAATTCCCTGTGAAGAACTACAATATCCTCAGTTCTAAAGTGGGCAGTGCCTTGAATCCACCAATCAGAAGCCTGTTACCATAGAAACAAGAACCACATCAAAACTGCCCCTCCCATAAAGCATTACATATATTAACAAGGAAATACATAACCAAATCAGTCTGCCCACAACTGTTTTTTTTCAGTTATATTTTACAATATTTATAAAATGTATAAATATTTTCCGTTATTTATGTTGTCATTTATATTTTAGTTTTATATTAAATATTAGACCGTCCTTTTATTATTTACTTCGATGTATTTTTTATTATTTTTTATTATTTATTTAGATATATAGAAATATTTACTTAGTAAATGTCTATAGATCAACAGATTAATGTTGTCAATTATACTTTATAATTTTATTATAGATTTTATATAGTTTTATATTATACATTATATTAGACTGTACAGTTTAAATTACGTTTCATTATTTATGTTGTAGTTTATATTTCATTATATTTTATATTATACATTATACATTATATTAGACTGTGTTTATTCATTTAGATTTATTTTTAATTTTTATTTTTAATTTATTTAGATATATAGAAATGTTTATACTTATGAAATGTCTATTGATCAATAGATTTATGTTGTCAGTTATATTTGACTTATATTATATTGACTTAATTTTTAGTATATATATTTTAGTTTTTTTATTATACATTATATTAGACTGTCTGTTTTATTTTAAAATTTATCTCATTTTTAATTTATTTAGACGTAGTGTAGTATAAATTACATTTCATTAGTTATGTTGTAATTTATATTTTAATTATATTTTATATAGTTTTATATTATACATTATATTAGACTATCCTTTTATTATTAATTGATATATATATATATATATATATATATATATTTGTGTTGTCATTTAACTTAATTTATATTTTCATTTAATATTTTATATAGTTTTATATAATATATTATATTAGACTTTCCTTTTTAAATTCATTTTTATTTTTTAATTTATCTTCGTTTTTATTTATTTTGACATTATTATTTTGTAGAAATTACATTTCATGATTTGTTTTCATTTATATTTTACTCATATTTTATATAGTTTTATATTATATATTAAACTGTCCTTTTTTATTATTTTAGAAATATTTTTATTATTTTTAATTTATTTACATATAAATGTTTATACTTAAGAAAAGTCTATAGATCAATCGATTTATGTTGTCATTTATATTTTATTTTTATTTTATATTTTTATTATATATTTTATATATTACATATTATACATTCTATTAGACTGTCCTTTTTATATTTTACTGAAATTTTTAGTTTATCTTATTTTTAATTTATTTAGACAAGTACAGTATAAATTACATTTCATTATTTATTTTAACACAAGTGACTTTAGAAGTCATTTATTGGTTAACGACCATAATAATTATTGTTATGGATTAGAGCCTTTTATTGAGGACCTTTTTGAGGAAATGAATGGGAAAAAAACTTGTAAAACGTGGGCACTCACTGTTATCATCCAGAAACATTTGCACCAGCCTTTTAAATTAGTTCTCAGCATTTCAGCATTCAAACTAAATGTTTTTCCTCCGAGTTTGGTAAAGAGGAAAAAATAATAGATGCCATTTGCTTCTAAGTCTTAATGGAAACGCCAAACACAACGTGTCCTGACCTCTGCATATTCAGACCGCCTAATTGCACATCCAGACTGTGTGCTTTTACAACGCCAGCGAGAAGGCTGCGATCTATTTCTGGCTGCGTGGTCACACTATTGTGTGGGTGCAGAAAACTTCTGCTGCATTAAACTAATTTTCCAGCAACGCAGCCCACGACAACACTTAAAGTGCAAAACAGGTCATCAAGTGGAGTGAGTGGAAGAGGACGTCTAATCCATACGAGGAGCTCGAGTTAATTCATCAGAGTGCCCGGCTCGCCTAAACCGCCTAAACCGCCATTGCCCCGGCGTTCTGATTACATTAGCAGGGGGAAAAAAGCTTGTTGCCACGAATGGAAGACGCAGCGAGCAGCTGTCGCAGTCCGAGAGGGCTGATGTAAGCCCCTATTCTCAGCGAGTCCAGGCCGGTTTCAATTACGCACTAACCCCTGACCCCACGCTGCTTGTAAGCGAGAGATGAGAAGAGGTGCTGGGCTTGACGCCTAAGCTCCAAACAGCAAGGGCAGAATGGGATTTGGTGGCTCTAAATGAGGAGTTTGTGGCACTGTCCCTTCCCGAAGTGAATGGGATTCCATCTGCAGTGTGTGTGTGTGCGTTTGGGGGATGGGCGCTTGCTTTTCTTTGCCTTTTTGGAGCTGTTTTCTATAGACACGGCTACACTTTAGACGGTGGCGTGAGGCCACCTCTTCTGTTCTTCCTTCTGCCCCTTTTGACCCTCTGTCTGTGGTCAATGTGGAGATTGCCAGAAAGAGACAGCTGCACTCCAGGCTTCCCGCCTCAGTTCCCTGTTGCTCTTTGAGCCTTTCTCTGTTTTCCATTGATTTCTCCATCGCCCTCTCCGCTGCGCGTATCTGCCGCTTTAGAAAATTTCATCTCGGCGGGGCGGACGAGGGCTAAGTTTCCCAGCCCGAAAATAAGAGAAATTCGAGACCCTTGGCTCGGGCTTCGCGGCAACATTGTCCTTCCTCTCCAGGCGCAGAGAAATCCCGGGGGAAATCAGATAACACGCAGCCACATACAAAATTCAAGGCCGATAATCAAACCATCAATTGCTGGGATCAAGTCAAATGCGTTTGGCAGACGTGGACGGGCTTTTAAATGCACATCACACGAAACGGCAGGAGCTGGTCTTCCATTACGCTACAAATAATTCATACCCTAAGAGATTACTGTAAAGATTAAAAGATACGAGAGCGTTTCAACGCCAGAGATTCCGCACGAAACGCGATCAATTTGAGCCTGCGGTGCGTGCGCTGAAAGATGCTGATGCTGGCAGTTCCTGCTCTGATTCAGTAAGCACAGATTTTTCTCCCTAATTATGGTCAAATTACAGACTCTGGCTGTGGGATCACCAGCCTCTCCTCTCGCTCTCTCCCACAATCCTTCATTCTTCCACGAGGACGGGGAAAATGCGACATATCTGTTTTGAAAACTTGATGGAGCACGCTGTGGTGAGCTGAGAGTGTTTACTAAAAGGAGCCATTTTAGCGGCTCACATTTTCATGAACTCACACAATTTGGCAGAAAACTCCGCAGCTCCCTCTGCAAAAAAAGTAGCCGACTGTAACAGAATCACAGTACACTGATGGTATCAAATGGCTGATAAATACCATGGTACTAGTTGATTACCGTTTTCATGTACTGTGGTCTTTACTCAGGATGAATCGTTTGTTCTAGCTTTGGTTTTTTGGGATATTTTAATTTTTAATTTACAAGCTGACAACATACTATGATCTGCACTGTCTGAAAAGTTGCGTTTCTCAATTCAAGCACTCAGCAAACAGACAAACTGCTCAACGCAATGCTGGTTTTAGAGCGTTTCGCTCTATGTTGTGTTTTCAAAATGTTGTGTCAAAGGGACAGTTCAACCACAAATTAATAATCTGTCATCGTTTACTCACCCTCATGTCATTCCAAACCCATAAGACACTTGTTCATATTCAAAACAAAGATATTTTTAATGAAAAAAGATGTTTTATAATTGACCTGAGAGATTTTTCTTCATAAATAGTTTGTAAGAATCCATATGAACCAAACTGTTTAGTCCAAGTGATCTGAAGAAGAGTTCAACTGAAATAACAAACCTGATTGTTATCAAGGTGATTGTTATCTGGGTGCGTTTCCCAAAAGCATTGTTTAGCCAACTATGGTCGCAAGTTCCGTCGTTACCAACATAGTTCAACAATTCTGTGTTTCCTGAAACCATAGTTCAAACGAACATTCGCAAACAGCGTCACAAACTTACGTGGTTGCAACTAGAGCTCTCGACCTGTGGTTAGAACCATAGTTCCTTGTTAGTAAGACATATGGGCTCCATTAATTACGCTCTTGGGCACAATAAGCAAACTAACATGAAGTACAATCTATATCTTTCACTCGATCTAAATATAAATGCATTTTAATCGATGTATTTTTAAGCTTCCTCTGCAAGTGACGTTTTTGAGTAGTGCGCATGCGCATAAATGCCTACGGGAACCCTGGAGTATGACGTAAGAGGGAATCCGTGATGAATCAAACATCAAATAAAGCAAAATGACATGGAACAAAAAATCGTAAATTAGTCATCAGGTGACATGTTTAATATAGCTGCATTTTAGAGATCTCTAATAAGTTACATAGCATAAATTATTACTCGGTGGCTAGCTAATTTGTTTCTACAACAATGCATCGCACTATGGAGGTTAATCAACGAGTTACGTCATTGTACGAGAAACGCACCCCTGATCGGTTCTCGCATGTCCAGCAAGCACATTTGAGCTTTTGTTTACTATATTTGATGCATTATATCTGTGTGCGTTAAACAATGTTTATATGTGAAGACAAACCTAATTTAAATATGTTTGTCATATAAAGTGACTCTTTGGAAGACCTGGAAACAAAAGATTGATTAATATGGATTTCTTTTGCGATCTCTCTTTAAGAACATTTTGAAACATGTGAAGTAGGGCTGCAACAATTCCTCGATTCTATTTGAGTATTAGATTTGAAAAAATCCTTGATTTCATTTTGCCTGTGTCGAGTAAAATACAGGCACATTTCACATATTAAATCCTTCTAAAAATCATAACAAAGCATAATGTTATTTATGATGCGCAAGTACATTAACTCTATTGTTTATAATGCATTATGTATTTTAATAGTTTTGCTGAATAAAACCATGATTATTTGCTTTTGATACTTTTGTTTTTAACTGATTATTATTGCCTCATTGTATTATATATGTATTTTAAGTCATTTTAAAGGCTATTGCTTGCTTAAGTCTATTTTTATTACTCCAAAAAAATATAATACAAACATAATTATCCTATTACTCAATTAATCGTCAGAACAATCAACAGATTACTCGATTACCAAAATAATCGATAGTGACAGCCCTAGTCTGAAGCATTTTGGAGAAATGGGATTCCAACAGGGAAACAGAAATCTCTCAGGCTTCATTAATTCATATTTAAAACTAAATGCAAGATATTTTTCAAGTCTTTAAAGTCTGTGTAAAGCTAAATATGTGTTCTGAGTTTGTCACACCACAGAAAAATGTGTTACTAACCACCCATCCAAATTTGAATGATAAAAAGACTGCCAAGTAAATAAAATAAGGTATCAAAATATTGTAAAAATAAGCAGTATTCTTTGCCCTAAAATGCTGGTGCTGTGCTGAAACCATGCCCACTAACAGGAAAGCTGCCACCTCTCTCAGCAGTCAAATAGCTAGCTAACTGGTAATTGGTAATACGCATTTAAATGGTGAAAAACTGTTTAACGGTCTAACTCAACAATACAGTACTACATAGTTGACAGTCTTTGTTTTCAGCAATACATTTCTAACATTTATAATGCATTTAGAAACAATTCTCTGACTTGCTTTTACACAGACTTTAAAGTCTGAGCAGGTATGGAGCGACATGAGGGTTCGATTATGGGTGAACTAACCTTTAAGCTTTTTAAAGTGAGTCTTAAGACCTTTCTTTATGTCACATTGTGCTTCACTGTCAAACATTGTGGATCAGATAAACTCGAAACCAGCCTAACTATACAGGTCTACTTTGTGACCTAGGAACTCACCAACTAGTTGATTTTGAAAACAGTTGTTTGGCACATTTACATGGTACTCCAAGAAATAGCAATGAACTATCATGAAAAAATATGAAATTACCATGATACCACCCCCAAAAACAATACTGCTCACACCATTCTGTTCTCTCAAATCAAAAACTGTGTGTCATCTGACATATTCAAAAAAAGCCCTTTACACTGAGTAAGATATCTGGACCACATGTAAGTCAATGAACTCACAGAGTCTAAATGCCACAAAAGGTTAATGACTAGCTGTTGCGTTACTCAATGGCACACACTGGACACACTTCATTTGACAAGCAGCCAAAAAGCTGACAGCCCAGAAAAAGCAATTGTGTCATCTAGGCCCAGCTTTAATGTGATTTCTTTTAAAGAAAAAGCACAGAAAAAAATGAGAATATGAGCTGGAAAGCTATAATTGCCATGACAAATGTAGAAAAATACTTGTCCAAGTGGTTATAGTAGCTAGCTAAGCTTAGCTTAACGTCATTAGTCAGATGCCATAGTCAATTTGACACAAGCAAGGCTGGTACAATCCATTTAAAGTCCAGTAACTCAAAACATTTACAAATTTACACAAGAATATCAACTAGCAAATGATTTATAGAGATTTGTTCTTCTCATGTCATAATGTCATAGGTTGCATATATTTTTCCCATTCTTCCAAATTTTTTGTCCACCAAATGTGTGGAAAGTACAGAAGCCGGTCTGTCGTTGTATAAAATAGTGACCTTTTTTTCTAAAGACGTCCAATTCTGTTGATGAAACAATCAATCTGTATCACAAAAAAACATTTAACAAAACGTTTCTTGATATTTTCAGTGTTTCATCGGCTGCCAATGGATTGATTTCACTGCCATCAAATTCAATATGGCATCTACTCTGACTAAAGTCCATACTGTCTATACCTGTGATACCATATGACACTGACACAACAGAGTGATCACATGACACAAGAAAACAACAGCATTTTGAAACACTGATGTTGACACTAACCCTTTTTCTGGGGGGTCCTTTATCTTCCTCCTTGCCTCCCCTGACACCCCTGGCATGCTTGGCGGTCTTCTGCTCTCCTGGCTGCTTGATGGTGATGCGGATCTCAGGAGGACAGATGTAGTTCTCCAGATTCTTAGGAGGCTTCTTGGCCCTCTTGGTCGTTTGTATCTTCAACTTCAAGCTGCCTTCAGAGAAACTGGCCTCCTTGATGGAGAACTCCTGCTCCTCCAGCCCATCTGCCTGCCCCCATCTCTCACTGTCCGCATTAGAAGTGACATCAATGTCCTTCCCCAGACCGAGGTCTTCGTCCTCTTCGTGGTCCTGTTGCTCTCCAGGTAAAGGGAGGCTCTTTATTGGACTGGCGAGGAGACCCACCTCACTGAGATCTGCTCTGTTGATGGTGGTAACAGTGGAGAAGAACTCCTCGTTTCCTTTGGGCCGGGCCGTCCGAGTAAGGTCTCTTTGCTCCATCCTGAAGCTTGGTCCAAGAATCAGGAAGCAGAGGGACCCGAAATGGGCAGAGGGACACCGGTCCAGGTGATTGAATTTAATCAGAGAGGGATGTGATGGCTTTTGGCTCTACTGCTCTCGAAATCTTATAAATCTTGCTAAGGTGGAGTTTTTCCCAGGTGAAACTGAAAGCAGAGCAAAAAGGACAAATTATGAGCCAATTAAAACTGTAAACACATGCATGCATACATGTCCAAACAAGCCAAAGCCCACGTGAAAAAGACACGAAAAAGTGGTTTGACCACATTCATTCTCTTACATGTTTTCTAACCAGACATGACACAATAAAGAGGCTAAACCCCATTTCTTTCAGGATTAATCCGAGATTTTGTCGTCCCAACCAGCTGCAACAAGCAATGAGTTACAAAACGTTTTGTTAGCACTTGGGGTGCGTCTTGATCAGCTCCCTAGTGATTATTCAATTTCCAGCATCATGACTACATACAACGTCAATGGACAACATTGAGAACATCACCACTGGTATTAATAAGTTATTTTTGTTTTCATTGCACACTAAATTATTCTCATAGCTTCATAACATTACGACTAAAACAGTCACAAGAACTATTTTAATCGATGTTCTTACTACCTTTCTGGACAGTTTCAACGTGGTAGTTGTGTTGCTGTTTATGCAAGGTCAGAAAGCCCTCAGATTTCATTAAAAATATCTTAGTTTGTGTTCTGAAGATGAACGAAATGTCTTACGAGTTTGCAACGACATGAGGGTGAGTAATTAAAGACAGAACTTTCATTTTTGGGTGAACTATCCCTTTAATTATAAATGTTAACTAGATGTGTTAACTACCTGTAAAGTAATGTGTGTTTACACTGAGATATACTAAAAACACTTTGTCTTTTCAAATCTTGTATCGCCTGTCATTATATATACGGAGTTGTCTCAGGCATTTTGTTTCGCATTTCAGAAATTGGACATAATTTCCAATAAGGGAGCACAGTGAGCATCAATGTTCCCTTGTTTTTGTGATGAATTCATTGTGGGATTTTTCAGGGAGTGAAGGCAAAGTCACTAGAAGGCAAGGTTGCAACCATTAGCCGAAAAGCGTAACAGCTAATGCTAACGCTTCCGGTCTAGCAGTACGTGGGAAAGGAGACCAGAGGCCGTTTTTTTAATGGATGTCAGTGGAGGAGAGGCTTTACTATGCTGAATAAACAGCTTTTTTAGAGGAAACGGCTTATCATTTAATGAATCGACAGCCTATCTGCTAATCTTCAACATGTTTTACACTAAACAATACTTTGGATTGAACTATTTTTAGTTTATCATGAAAAAAAAAATGCTGTTTTATAAGAGAAGTCACTTTCTTGCGGCACTTCTCATTCATTCTTATGGTATCTGTAAACAACTCTGACTGAAATTCGGTGACATCAAGGCTGTAATGTGATTGGTTATTAAGTGTTCCAAAATTTCTAAATGGCATGCCCTGCTTCAAGTCAGATTTTTATCAATATGCTTAACGCGCGTTAAATCGAACTAAAGTCCCTTCAAGACAAGTCCTTTCACTCTGCGACCATCTTTGAAATGCCTCTCGGGCATGCAAGTGCAGCTCTGTGAATGGGGAAACAAATTCTCCAAAACTGTTCACTAAGCTTATGATTCAATTTCATATCTGAAAACACCAATCAATTTTTTGACAACAGCAGGCTCATAAAACTTATGTTCAAATATCATTAAAAAAAGCTTGTTTTTGATGCTATACCAGCTAATGCGCATGCACAGTCATAAGTGTGAGTTTGCGAACACTGCCTGTTTCTACAGGAACCACTGAACTCTTTCGTTTAGAAGACGGAGCTTATTCGCCATGTTGGATGTTGCACTTTCTCCCATTCATAAGTAATAGGAATGCACAGTCTTCCTATATATAAAGTCTTTGGTCGAACACACCTACTGTTTTGGGTAGCCCCGCCCCTGAACAAATCTCATTGGTCCAATGATGTAAACACTGCTGTGTATTACACAAAAGTATTTTTTTACTTATTTTTTACTAGAGATTTACCTGTACCATGTCAGACATTGGCTGATATTAACCTAATAACTAATCTAATCTAATAATTAATCTAAAAAAAAAAAAAACACGCATAATTTAAAGAGACAGTTCACCCAAAAATGAAAATTCTGACATTAATTACTCACCCTCATGTCGTTCCAAACCGAGACCTTTGTTTATCTTTAGAACACAAATTAAGATATTTTGGATTTAGACTCACCCGAAAGAGAAGAAATTGTTGAAAGAAGTTATTTTTGTTTTCTTTGCACACAAAAAGCATTCTCGTAGCTTCATAAAATTAGAGTTGAATCACCGATTTTAATGATGTCCTTACTACCTTTCTGGGCCTTGAACATGTCAGCTGCGTTGCTGTCTATGCAGGGTCAGAAAGTTCTCACATTTCATCAAAAATATCTTAATTTGTGTTCTGAAGACGAACAAAGGTCTTACAGGTTTGGAACGATAAGAGGGTGAGTAATGACAGAATTTTCACTTTTGAGTGAACTAACCCTTTAATTAAACGTGGTCTTACTCTTCAACAGAAAGAATATTCATTTTTAATACCATACATTACAATGCTGAGATGTCTAAATTCAAACCACCGGTTTTAGTTTTTACATTTTATTTTACAAGTATTTATTTAGTATGAAATTTCAATATCGGCCATTTATCAGTACATGAAAATAATCTACGGCTTACTGATTGAATTTAAATATAATATTTAAACACTTCAGTACTTTAGACCTGGTGTATAGTGATTAAATACTTCCTCAGTACCGTAATTCCTATTTAAGTGGGCAAGGTGAATTACTGAACAAGACAAATGTGTCTTTGTTAAACCACCAATTAATCAGGATCGGGGTTTAAGCACACAGTCTTCAACCCGAAACAGTTGTACCACTGGCTCCAGGCAAACTCCCTGACACCATAATTACATTGCTGACCAGCTCATTTGCTTTAGTGGTCAGTTGAGTAAGCCTAGTCACGGTGTGAAAGTCAACAAATGAGGCCTCTGGCCCAGTGATAAACACTTTCCAGACATCAAACAGACCACAACCTGAGCGACCACAGACCTGGAAAAGCCCAATTAGGGTTGAATATAGCACCTCCACAGCATCAAATTGGGTATTTAATGAATTCAGCATCATTTTCCAGGACACCGGTGTTCAACACATCAATTACATCAGTCCAAACAAACCGTGGCTAACAAAATTCGCACAACTGGGTCTGAAAATATTTCTAAAAAGCGTTCAGATTGGCTCAGATAGATGTTATGTCATACCTATGTCAATGCCTGGAGACACACACAGAAGATAAGCCAGACAAAACAAAGTTGACAATAGCCAGAACGTTGGACGGTGGCAAATTTAAGACTAATCCTTGAAATATGCAGTTTCTATTTCAGAGAGGAGTTCAACACAAACTCTACGTTCCCCAAGCGTCAGACGCATGATGTCAGTATTGATGTATATCGACTGAGGGTTTGAAGCGTTCAGCTTAGTCTCTCATCTGCTGTTGGCATGTTGTCAGACAGAGCTCAGTGTCATTTACCCTTTCAACTGCCAGACAGGTGACAGATGAGAGGCTACTGAAAACAACGGCAGCTATCGCAAGACAGCCTGGATCCACGCTAGACTAAACAGCTCTATCTATCCATCATATCATGACAGTCAAAATGGCATGATTCTCATTCCAGCCCGTGCCCACTCAAACACAGCCATTCACAAATCCTCAATGAAGCCTAGTTGTTTATATCTTACTTGTCTATACCTCTGAATAGTGTCCCAATGCATCTTGGGTGTTCTAGCTATTTGGCAAACAGACTAAAAATATGTGACGTAACACCACAGTGACCACAAACACACTGCAGCTTAAAAATGATTGTCACTCCTTATTTAAGGGCTTAGTCCCGTTCTGCACAAACACAGTTCAATATGGAAGCCTGTGAATGCCTTAAAGTGAAAAATATAGTAGGGTAATTCTGTCTTCTTTATTTATAGCTATGAGTTTATTTCTCACACCCTTGAATTCATACAGTATGCTACAATTTTGACTGTATTTCTTGTTATTGTAACTACATTTGCAACCTATTTTTTTTTTTTTTACAACTGTGGGTGCATATTTCACAACTGTCACTTTATTTCACATGATAGTGACTATTTTTTCATAACCATGACTTTATACAGTATCTTGTAATTGTGACTACATTTCACTTAATTGTAACTTTATTATTATTACAGTTGTAAATGTGTACTTCACAACTATTTCACATAACAGTGACTTTATTTTTCATAACCATCACATTCTATAGTATCTTACACTTTTGACTATATTTTATGTAATTGTGACTACATTTCACTTAATTGCAACTTTATTTCTTACAACTATGAATGCACATTTCACAACCGTCACTAGGGTTGTGCCAATAGACAGACGTGTATTGACTATTATTATTAATCCGCCAAAAACGAAGACTTGGCGCCTAACTTTAGCAATGCAATCCGGAGAGTCACTTCTGGGGCACTTCAGAAACTTTCTGTGATGTGGCAACACATTCAATGCACAAATCAAGTTGAGCAGCAGTGAGTGTTTCGGGTGGGAAGCGTGCAATCTTTGATTGCGTGCAGTTGCTGACGCTCACGAAAGCGTGTAATCGCTTTCTTATGCATGCTGTTTTTTCGGTTTTACTTTCACTTTCAAAATCGATCACGTTCAGCAAGGAGGGGAGAGGATGGAAAAGGGGGGCACACGGCTTGCGAATGCCCCTCTTTCGTGCCGCAGACGTGTGCAGTGTAAATAAAGGGCAAGAGATTTATTGATCATACAATGATGTAACTATTGTATTCTATTGTAACTATTGTAATTGTAACTATTTTTTAAAGTAGGCTAGGCTAGTCAGTGATGTTCTTCTTCATTTGTTTTCTGTAGCTGCTTTTTGAAAAATTAAGGAAATGTACGCATCCATAACTTACAATGTTTCTATTAAATTGTTATCATATTAAATACAAATTAAGTCGTATTAAAAACATTAGCTGCTTTTAACCTTATAGTGCTGGTGTTGGTTCACTTTCCGGCAATGAGACTAAGTATGTAAATAATTAAATAATATTGTGTTTTGGCAGTCTTACAGGCTGATGATAGGACGATATGAAAATTGAGCATATTGCCCAACACTGACTGTCACTTTACTTCACATAACAGTGACTTTATTTTTCATAACCATGACTTTATACAATATCTTACAATTGGGACTATATTTTAGGGCTGTGTATTGCCAAGAATCTGGCGATACAATGCGTATTACAATACAGGGGTTGCGATACGATATGTTGCAATACTGTAAACAAAGCAATATATTGGGAAATTTCTTATTTTATGAATAGGACATAGCTTTAGGAAAGCTGTAATTAAGAACACACCACCATATGCAAACCATTCAATGTTACTGAATCACTTTTTGTGCAGTACGAGTAAAGGGGGAGAATAAAGTGCTTGCAAGATTCTTTAGTTATTAAATGTATAAAATGTAAGCTTTTATAAACATACCATATATATATTTAGATCCTGCTTTACAATTTAAGTTTACAATTGTAACCATGTCAGATCATTTTAATTACATCTGCTTAATATCAATAAAAAATAAAGTGCTTGCAGGATTCCTGAAGAAAACAAAATAATTGTAAAACAATAAAATAAATACAGATATTGGATATTTATTGTAATTGTGACTACATTTCATTTAATTGTAACTTCATTCCATAAAATGTATATCTCACAATTGCCACTTCATTTTGCATAACAGTGACTTTATTTCTCATTACCATGACTTTATACCATATCTTACAATTGGGACTATATTTATCGTAATTGTGATTACATTTCACTTAATTGTAACTTTATTCCTTACAGTTATGAATGTATATCTCACAAATGCCACTTCATTTACATTTTGACTATATTTCTCATAATTATGACTTCTATTTCTAATAACCATAAATACAGTATCTTACCATTTTGAATGTGCATCTCACAATTGGCACGTAACTGTGATTTATATCTATTCTTTTTTTGTAATTACAACTTAATACGTTTGAATATTCTTACGTTAAACTTTAAACTACTACACAATTGCATGTTTTATTTTGTACACAGGAAGCAGAAACTGGCTTATGGTTATTTTGGGTAGTGGCAACCAAATTCACTTCCTAAATATAAAACTGCATTATTCATCATGCACACTAGCACTACTTTAATCAAAAACATCTACACAATATGGACTAAACTGTTGGCATTCACAGGAATGATTTTTTTCTGCATGTAGAAACAATGATTCACATCCAAAAGTAAATATGGCTGTTCAAGAGCCCAGTCAATAATCAATGTTTCCTGGTTGTGTAAGTTTAATCCATATACTCACAAACATGTGAACAAAACAAAAACGCCCCTTACACAATATTAAACCCTAAGACCCAGTTTATGTAACCGAAATCCCTGTCTGGCAGAGTGGGCACGCTAACTGCACACTAATTGTGTAAGAAAACAGTCGGCTCATAAACAGGTTTATTATTATCACAAATATGCCCGGGGCAGACTGTGGGTAACTACAACACATAAAGCAGTTCTATGTCAGCAGCGCTGCCTGTGGCAGACTCAAAGGGAGGGCGGGGGATATATTCAGACGCTCATACTCAAGGGGCTTTACATACTGATCTGCCCTCTTTTCTGATGCATCTCAATTAAGATGATCAGAGCATCGGGGGGCAATTATCTGAACGAACTCATCTAGATCAGCTCAACAAAATCAGCTCAACTGGGTTAATGATGACACAATGTAAAAAATCCAATCAAATGCCTGCCGTTTTAATAAGCTACTGAAAAGTTCACAATGAAACTGTAATCAGGGCTTAACAGAAAGGATAATCAGCTGACCTGGGCCTGGATGAAAGAACTGACAATTGCCTTGTCAAGACAGTGCTGTAATGTCACTAAATTTCATACATACATTTTATGCCATAAAGAAGAAGTTCACTTTCAGAACAAAAATTTACAGATAATGTACTCACCCCCTTGTCATCCAAGATGTTGTCTTTTATTCCTCAGTTATAAAGAAATTATGTTTTTTGAAGAAGAACATTTCAAGATTTCTCTCCATATAGTGGACTTCAATGGTGCCCCTTAGTTTGAACTTCTAAAATGCAGTATAAATGCGGCTTCAAACGGTCTTAGAGGGGTCTTATCTAGTGAAACAGTCGGTTATTTCCTAAAAATACTGACTTTTTTTTGTAAAGGGCGTTTGATCATCTTTGCATGTTCACTTTGTAAACACTGGGTCGGTACTTCCGCTGCGATGTAGGACGATTTTGAAGTTGGAGAAGAAACTGAAATAGGAGATTTCGACATACCCTGTCATGAACTGGAATACACAGAGTTCACGCAAAGTGAGACAAGACTAACATTTGAGGTTAAAAAGTATATAAATTGTCAGGTTTAGACAGTTTGTCTAATTTTAGAAAGTTATACACTGTTATCAGCATATGTTGAAATAGATTCATCTCTTGTCGTCGTCTGAGAATATGCGGCATTAATGCAGCATTAGAAAACTTCGTCAGTTTTTTTTACTTTCACTTTCTGTATAGTGAATTGACTTAAGTTAAGACGTTTATCGGCATAACTAATGCGCAAAGTTTTCACATTTCTTGTGTGATATCCTTTGACTCGCCGTCATGGTTTAAAACAGAAATATTTCCAATATTGTGACGTAACCGCAAACCCCCATGCGTATGTATCTTAAATGCGGTGAGACATGAAAAAGGAATCAACTCGGTATGCCGAGCTGTCCGAAACATCTCTAAGCTTGTTCGCGCTTTGGTTGTGTGCAAGAACAGAGAGTAAGTAACAAATTGAGTTCTGTTTTGTTTCTTCTTCTTGTGGTTTTAAATAGCTTGAACGTGTAAATTGTCAAATTAATCTGCAAATCACATGTCGAACGGTGGGGTCTGGACCTGGGTCGTACTATCACGGATCAACTGCGATCCGTTTAAGCCCTAATACACTGACCGAAATTATAAAATGCAACACTTTTGTTTTTGCCCACATTTTTCATGAGCTGAACTCAAAGATCTAAGACTTTTTCTATGTACACAAAAGGCCTATTTCTCTCAAATATT